>JAPDDO010000043.1:0-87500 GCA_027422415.1 Schizothorax lantsangensis
TTAAAACAGCATCAAATCTGTGTAACGTTATGGAATAAAATGTCTGACCAATGAAGAGGTGATAATGAATGTCAAGCTTTGGGGTGTTGATCGACTCCATCTGTGTTTTAATTATCATTCTGAATCCAATTCTTAGTCTTTTTTCAGCTTTTTGTTCAAAATGTTGTTTATTTCTTTATTTTTTTATTTATGAAACTTACCCACATTCAAGTGTTTAAAAAGAATGCATGAAGCTAGAATAAAATGTTTTTGTTTACAAGCAGATACCCTGTTCTTTCTTTTGATGTTTTGTATGTTCAGAATTCATAACAAAATATATACAAATTAATAAATAGGGACATAGTAGTATGCTTAAAGTATGATGTAAAGTTCACTTAAAGAAAACTTATGAGTATACTTGCAGTTTAAACTACTAAACTAGTAATTTACTGAGACTATACTTCAAACTAAAAATAGTTTACTAATTAAATACATGTAGTAGCATTTAAAGTAAATTAATGTAAATGCTACTACAAGTATTATCAAGTAAACTATCAGCATACCTATAAGTTAACTTTTAGTATAGTTGCAGTAGAAGCTAAACATTTTATGTAAACTAGTCGTGTACTCAAAGTTTACTACTGGTATACTGTATACTTAAAAGTATAATTTATATACTAGAAAGTGGGCCAATTTAGTCCAAATGAGTATTGAAATAGTACACTTACGAGTATACTTCTAGATGCGCCAGACTTCTAGCGCCACTAGATGGTGGGCCAGAACATAGTCAAAGGATAATTTAAGAAATTAACTGATGAAAAATGCAACTAGAATTGCCTATGAAATACTGTTACAGTGTGAGCTGTGAGCTGCTACTCTGCGTTAAATCCTGTAGTAGGACAATCATTAACAAAAAGCCACATTTGTGTGGCGGTGACAGGCAGAGTAGGCTATTCCCTATAACAATTTCCCCTCCGTGCTCCGAGCAATGCGTGCATTTAATAATCACTCCTCTCTAGGTTCACCATTTCCCACTCCCATTCCACTCCTCACTCACGCGTCTAAAGTATTTCAGAATGTTTGAAATATCACAGTTCTGTTCATAACGTATATTAAAAAATAAAATAACAAGAGTTTCAACGTGGCTTACTGGAACACTAGTGTGCAAACTTTTTTCCTACCACATGACAAGCTAATAGCATGGTTGTCAGCATTAAAAGGTATAATTGCTGCTTTTGCAGTGCAAAATTTTTTTGTGATGGAGTTTTTTTTGCTCCATTCAAAATCACACCGCTCCACTCCACTCACATAGCCTACTCTGATTGTGAGTAACTGTTGCTGTCATGACAGATCTATTTCAGAACCAGCCACTATCAAAATAATCTGGCTGCGGGCACGGGCCAGATATTATTGCTGGCGGGACAGTTTTGGCCAGTGGGCCACCTGTTGCCGACCACTGACAAAGTATACTTAAAAATATACTTGAACTTTACATAAGTATACTTAATAAAATAAGCTTGAAGTATACACATTTTTGGTAAGGGTATGATAACCATTAGGCTGTAAAATAAAGCAATGCACTGTCTGGAGAACACACACAAGCATAATGCTCATTCATTCATTCATTCATTCATTCTCACACTGTATTTTTCCTTTCCACATTCTGCAGTCCTGTTGTTAATTAACTTCATCTTTAGTTTATACTGACCAATCTAATACATTACATAATGGGGACAGGGGACAACCAGAGAAAACCACTTTTATACTCTAGGGAGAGCATCCCTTCTTGCCGGACATCCAGGTTATCTTCCTATTCAACGAGAGCCCACCACAACAGCGTTGGTTGGCACCTGACATGCGGGAAATTAATACCAAAGGGTTATAGTTTGTATATACAATGACAGAATTGTAGCTACTCCCCAAATGTTCATCAAAAGGGCTGAAGAATAAGCAATAACACGAAAGCTTCCTTTTCAATTACACAAGTCTTGCCTTTGAGAACTTTAGAGTAGTAGGAGTCAGGACGTCCAATATGGTTCTCACCCTCCTGTAGCAGAACCACACCAGCTCCTACGGCACTTGCATCCACTTGCAGTCTGAAAGGCAATTTGAAGCTTAGAGCGAACATGACAGGAGCGTGGCAGAGGAGATCTTTGGCTGAGCACAGGGATTCCATGATGCAGCATGTACCCAACTTCTGCCTGCATGTTCACACGTTTCTGGGGATTAACTCTGTAAGCCACTCTTTTCTGTTTCCAAGCCTTACAGTCTGCAATCAAATGGTTTGGATCAAGACAGAAGAAACAAACTCGCCTTTCACCACTGTTCACAAATTTACGACCAAATTTAGACGGTGTCTCACTTTTAGACGAGTGCACAGCATGCAGGGCAACCAAGCTTTCCACATTAACCAGCGGAAGTTTGGCAGATGTGTGTGCTGAGAAGACATTTCTATGTGTTAGCACAAACTCATCTGCCAAAACCGCAGTACTAGCCAACAACGTCACTTTTTGAAGTCCTCTAGCAAGATTAGTTCCTGCTAATCTGCTAATCTGCTAGTCCTCCAGTGAAGTAACCTTGCTAGACAGACACCACTTTTCAAAAAGAACCTTCTTCTCTCTCACAAATTCAACATAAGTTTGGTTGACTATTTTCGAATGAGTGCGGAATTTCTGTCTATAGGCCTCAGGGACAAGTTCATACGCTCGCAAAACTGCAGATTTAACAATGCCATAGTCAAGAGAGCTTCCTCCAGGAAGAGCAGAGCAAACTTCCTGTGCTTTCCCAGTTAGGCTACACTGGAGTAACAGAGCCCACATATCTTTTGGCCACCTTAACTTACCAGTGATGCGATCAAACGCAACAAATTAGGAGTCGACTTCTGTCTCTCTAAATGGAGGCACAAGTCTTATATACTTACTGACATCAAAAGTTCCACTAGAGGGTGTGTGCGAAACATCCTCCATTATTGCACTACTGGCAGGAGTTACAGGTGACGAAACTGAGATAGGCCTAATACGCGGGAATGGAACTGGTTTCTTTTGAGCCAACCGCTCTGATTACAGATCAAATTTACGTAGTTGGATATCTCGATCAGCCTGCGTCTCTACTACACGAAGCCTAATCATTTCTGCCTCACATTCCTGTTTCTTAATCAAAAGATCCAATTCTTTTAATTTTAGAGCAATTGAGGGATCTTGAGCCACAGCAGGGTCATAGTTGAGATTCACATATTCAGCTTCAGTCTCCACTGCTACTTCAGACTGACCCCTTAACGCCACCCTCAGACTCTTCGGGCAAAATACCCGCTTCTACCAATTTCCCAAACAGGTTATCCTTAAGCACTTGTTTTGTAACATTTATTGGAATGTCAATATGGAAGAACTCTGCTACCAAAATAAGATATTTTTTCTTACAATGATTGGCCTCAATTGTAGAACAAAGAGTAAATGCAGTAAAATCAAACTCCATTATCACTATGACTGCAACACTTTCCTCCCCACCTACAGTCGAAAACAGTCAAACAATCTGAGAGAAAAGAGTACTTACCAACAGCCAATCAAGAGTCAAACGGACGAGCCCCCACTTGTTATGTTTCCCATCCCCAATCTAGGGTTGGGAGTGGGTAGTAACAGGTTAACTAAAACTTATAAGGACCAAAAACCAAAAAAAATCCTATAAAATACAACAGCTCAACTTTTTCATATTTAACCCAGATTCCTCACTTTTATATTTCATTGTTCACAGTGTAAAATATATCATATTCACATGAATTTCACCTTCATGCTGTTGTATCTTTACATGCAAAACTACATGGACGGGCTGGGAGTTCTTTACCGGAACAGAACTACCACCAATCCAAACTGTATGCTAATTGTCAATTATCTTTGACAGAAGTGGTCCAGACAAAATTTTGTCTGCAGGGAGAAAAAAAAAAAAAAAAACGTCAGGAAGAATTGTTTGTTCATATTTTAAAATAGTTATTGGAAGCAATTGGATCCATGCAATTCAATAAATCTAAAGTTCTACAGATTGTTTAGATCTTCTCTAACCCCTATATTAGTAGCATTGTATAATGACTGCTTTAAAGTAGGCTGTCTCCCACCAACTCTACTGAGGCCTCTATTTCCCTCATCCTTAAAAAAAAGATAATTATCTACGTTAGATAAGGACCCTAAGGACGTAAGACCCTAAGTTACCAACCAACGTTTCTGTTAAATGTCGACTAATTAATTAATTAATTTTTAGCCTTTGTCTTCAGAAGGTCTTAAAGTACCATTTCCACAGCTTAAGAAATATATTATTCATATTCTTAAGTCAAAAGATGGCCAGTCTCTTCCAAATTTCAGAATTATTTATGGGTGTGTAATATTTGTACAATTTTAAACTGGAATGACCTCCACTTACCCAAAGATTACCCACCCTAGGTCCATGATGAAACCTCTTCAACTAAATAGTATTTGTGTTCTGTTATCACTTCTGAGCTTCTGCTAGTAATCAGCAAAATTACTTCAAATCCAGTTGTTTCAAAATTACTTTGTTTTTTTTGTTGTTGTTTTTTATTTTGGAAATTGTTTTGGATTACACAGAGGAGGGTTCACCAAATTTGGTCCTGGAGGGCTGATGTTATGCAGTAAAACACACCTGAACCAGCCAATCAAGGTCTTGTTATAGGTATACTTGAAACTTCCGGGCAGGACACATTCTGTAGGACACCGGCCCTCCAGGGCCGAGTCTGGTGACCCCTGCCTGACTATTCTATACATTTGCTTATTTTCAAAAAAAAAAAAAGCTTTCTCACCATCTTGTTTGGACATCTTGTTTGCATACCGTACATGGGCATGTAATAGTATACACAGATGGTATGCACCGTTTCTTTCAGATTAAATATTTTGTGCAGAAAATGTTTCCTCATTTCCCAAATCGTCCCCAACAATACAAATTAGATTTTTATTTTATTTTTTCAACTGTAAACATCTTATCTTAGCAATTTATAACTTAGTTAATACAACCCCAAATCAGAAAAAGTTGGGACAGTATGGAAAACGCAAATAAATAAAGAAAGTAGTGATTTCTAAATTTACTTTGACTTGTATTTCATTGCAGACAATATGAACACAAAATATTTCATGTTTTGTCTGGTCAACTTCATGTCATTTGTAAATATACATCCTTTCCTGTCATTCAGACCTGCAACACATTCCAAAAAAAGTTGGGATAGTAAAGCATTTACCACTTTGTAATGTTGCCATTCCTTTTCACAACACTTAAAAGACGTTTAGGGACTGAAGACACCAAGTGATGAAGTGTTTCAGGTGTAATTTTGTCCCATTCTTCCTGCAAACAAGTCTTAAGGTGGGCAAAGTACGGGGTCTTCGTTGTCGCATTTTGCGCTTCAAAATGCGCCACACATTCTCTATTGGAGACAGGTCGGGACTGCAGGCAGGCCAGTCAAGTACCCGTACCCTCTTCCTCTGCAGCCAGGACTTTGTAATGTGTGCAGAATGTGGTTTTGCATTGTCTTGTTGAAATATGCATGGACGTCCCTGGAAAAGATGTCTTCTTGAAGGCAGCATATTGTGCTCCAAAATCTCTATGTACTTTTCAGCATTAATGGTGCCATCACAGAAGTGCAAGTTACCTTTGCCAAGGGCACTGACACAACCCCATACCATGACAGACCCTGGCTTTTGGACTTGTTGCTGGTAACAGTCTGGATGATCCTTTTCTTCTTTGGTCCGGAGCTCACGGCGTCCATTCCTCCCAAAATATACCTGAAATACTGATTCATCTGACCACAGTACACGTTTCCACTGTGTGATGGTCCATCCCAGATGCCTCCGAGCCCAGAGAAGTCGACGGCGCTTCTGGACACTGTTAACATAGGGCTTCCTTTTGGCACAGTACAGTTTTAACTGGCATTTGTGGATGTAACTACGTATTGTGGTACTTGACAAAGGTTTGCCAAAGTAGTCCTGAGCCCATGTGGTGATATCGCTTATAGATGAATGACGTTTCTTGATGCAGTGCCGCCTGAGGGATCGGAGATCACGGTTGTTCAGCTTTGGCTTGCGCCCTTGTCCTTTACGTACTGAAATTCCTCCAGATTCCTTGAATCTTTTAATTATGTTATGCATATCCAAATCTCTTCCTATCTTTCTTTGAGGAACATTGTTTTTAAACATTTCAATAATTTTCTCACGTATTTGTTGGCAAACTGGCGATCCTCGGCCCATCTTTGCTCATAAAGGACTAGACCTTTCTTGGATGCTGCTTTTGTACCAAATCATAATTACAATCACCTGTTGACATCACCTGTTTCAAATCACATCATTATTTAACCAATTTACCTCATTACTAGCCCTAAATTGCTCCTGTCCCAACTTTTTTTGGAATGTGTTTCAGGTCTGAATGACAGGAAAGGATGTATATTTACAAATGACATGAAGTTGACCAGACAAAACATTAAATATTTTGTGTTCATATTGTCTGCAATGAAATACAAGTCAAAGTAAATTTAGAAATCACTACTTTCTTTTTTTATTTGCGTTTTCCATACTGTCCCAACTTTTTCTGATTTGGGGTTGTACTTTGACACCTGAACTTTCAAAGCTTTTCAAAGAGATTTGGGAACAAGACATTTCTGTTCCTATTTCTAGTCCACTCGTCATCGATCTTGCTCTGTCCTTCTGATCCAGACTCAGATAATACTTAAGAAATGTCTCTTTTAGAACATCAGTGAATGCTAGTTATAAGAGAATATTGTGCATCCGTGTACATTGTGTTTTTCCTTTCACAATTGGCCTTATACAATGTTTGTAATTCTGCTATTAAAGAATGCTAATCATTTTTCATTGTTCCTTTTACAATGACAATAAAGATCTATTCTATTCTATTCTATTCTATTATATTCTTCATTATGCATTTTACAACTCTCTGGATAGTTTTAGCATGTTACTGAAAATTACAATGTTAATGTTTTTGGTCTTAGCAGATCAGACTGCTGTTATCACTGCTGTAGAGCAAGTAGGGAAACTTGTTACTGCTATTATATCCACAGAAATTGCTACTGCTATTCTATCTAAAGTGATAGAGAAAAAACCCAGTCTGACGGAAAAAAATTATATTTTATGAGGTGCAATTTCTTATAAATTTGTACAATGTAAATCTACAGGAAAACATTATTTTTAGGATAAAATAAACATGAAGGTTCACCTGGGAAGTAAGCAGATCATAAAATTTCATATGAATAAGCCAACAATTACAATTACCAAAAATTAGGTTTTTGGGAGGGTGGTAGCCGAGAGTAGCCATTCCACTAGATTTAAGTTCTTGTTCTTGTTTGGTTCTTGCCTTACAGCTCTGGCTGTGATTTTAGTAAGCTTTAGCTTTATCACAATAATCAGAAAATACATCAATTAACGCAGGGTAAAATTAGTTCTGCACCAGATCTGAACCTATTTCTTTTCTCAACTAACTCACTCTCTATGTTATGTCTGTTTTCCAAGTTGTTATTACATAATCCATAAAGAAATAAAATTTTACTTCTTTGTCATGTAAACAGCCTCTCAGATTCCAGGATTTTTTTTTTTTTTATCCATGTGATGCAAGTGAATGGGGCAAAGTAGATTTTTTTGGCTGTCTGTGGCCTATGGATTGTAAGGAAGCAACACAGGATACAAAAAAATATATTTTAGGGGCTTTATTCTGACGGCTGTCTCTCAGAAGGACAGCGATCGATGGGAGTAAGTACTGATGGAAAAAAATGAATAAAATAAAATTAATCTTATGTCTCTGTTGTGCTTATTTGACAAAAACAAGAGATTAAGCACCAATTTCAAAATCTGATAAATTCAGTCCAGGAAGAGTACAACATTCAAAAAGTTCAGGGTTCAGATACAGGAAAATTCAGTCTTTCTGAATTGCACTAGAATTAAATTAAATGGAGTAAAATAAAATAAAATGAAATACGGTAGAGGCTAATATTTGAATAAAATGAAAACAGTACGTTAGCCTCCTATTAAACTCCACAGTTTTCATGAAATACATGTTGAGTCCACAAAAAAAACTAGCTTTTAATACATTCTAATAATTTTATCAAGGTATGAAATGTTTTAAGAACACTCATAACCGTTTTTAACATGCATATTCCAATGTAAACAGATTCAACTACAACCAGGCAAATGCACTGGGCTTTAAATAAAGAAAATTAAACTTCATTAACATTCATTGTACATACCCAGTCCTTGCACGTGTCCCAAAACGTGATCAAACCCGATCCCCCTCGCACATGCAATCCATAAACGTCCTTAAAGACGATCCATGAAACATTCATTATTAACATATGATGCTCACATACACATTTTATGCCACTTGTTCACAACTTGTGTAAGAATGTACATTTACCTCGCCAAATTCCGAATAATGGCGCAAATCCCAGAGCACTAGTTTGCGTTCGTTGCTCCGCTCACACTGAAATCTGCGCACATGTGTTACATGCTGGAACGCCACAAAGCAAGTGTCGCAAGCACAGTTTATTAAAGGACCCACAACCAATTTATATTTAACGTTAAGTTTTGTTAGTTTTCTCCACTTGGCTACATGTCTAAAATCCATATTTTTCCCTCAGCTAACAAAGATAAAGTAATTAAAGAACTGCATGAAATGATTGACAGACATGCAAACTCTTACCCAGACACTGCTATTATCATTTTAGGAGACTTTAAATATTGTGATCTCCAGAAAAGCAACCCCAAATTTCACGTTTGTGAATTTCCTGCTAGGGGAAATAAAATCTTGGATAAATGTTACAGTAAGATTCAAAGTGGTTATACGGCTGTCTCCGAGCCACATTTTGGGAAATGTGACCACCTTGCAATTCTGCTACAGCCCACTTACACCAGAAAGCTCAAAGCAAACCCAGACACAGTCAGGACTGTGAAGATGTGGACTGATAACGCACTAGCGGAACTGCAGGGCTGTTTGGAGGCCACAGATATTAACATTTTCAATGCAGCTACAGATGATATACATGAATATACAGACACTGTTAGCAGCTATACTGTATATTGACTGGTGTACTTCTCTTTGTATCCCTTACAGAATTATTCGAGTGATTCCCAATCAGAATCCGTGGTTCAAATTGGATGTGCGCATTGAAATCAGGAACTGGTGCACAGCTTTCAAGTCAGGAGATTTCATGGAGTACAAACATGCCCGATATGAGCTCCAAAAATCCATCAGGGCTGCCAAGAGGGCATATACCTAGAGTCTTGAGAGCTGCTACAGGGAAAATAACACAAGAAGAATCTGGCAGGGAATCCAGTCAACTACTATCTACAGGAAAGATGCAGTCAGAATGCTGATCCCAAATGCTTCTTTGCCAGATTTGACCAACACAATAAAGACGCTGTCTTAAAAGCCCCCCACAACCCAGCGGAGATTACACTCCAGGTAACACGCACACAGGTTCTTAGAGCTGGTCGTAGGGCCGAATCATGTGCCACTGAGTCTTAAAGGCCTTTTTTTAACAGCTCTCTCTCACAAGAAACTGGTCCACGTATTTTTAGGGAGTTAACTGAGGTTCGGGAGCAAGGCCACACCTCTACCAATCACCTCACTTCCCGAATCCTCCATATATCGGGCCGCCTCATACCGTGCTGTTTGTCTCTGTCTCTCGAACGACAGATGGACTCGCCCGGTCTGGACAGTGATCTGTTCGATTCAATGCCACTGGCCTCTCATCGTCCCGATTGCAGCCGTTTCCGAGCGCTTGCATTCAGTCGCGCACATTCATGGACTCATGAGCGTTCACGCCCAGGCACATCTTGGGAGGACTCTGAGCTGTTCCCGATCTCTGCCCGCTCCGCCAGCGGGATCTGCGGGCCAGGATCACCATCATCGTTCACGTGGTGGACGCGGAATCCTCGCTCTCCTCGCGAGTCGCTTCTCCGGCGCTCAACTTCCGATAGCCTTCCTCAGCACTCCCAACGCACACCTTCCAGAGCGAGGACAACATCAGTAACTAAACCACGGATCGCCTTCAACACGCACTTAAATCCAAGGTATCCAATTCAATCATGCAGATAACAACTGATTATTCCAACTATATCAAGTATCATTAAAACTTCTGTCATAACAAACTCTGAGCCCTCAGCGCTTCCGCAACTTCTAGCGAGTCACTCTGCGTCACACTTGACTTCATGAGAAATTCTCCTCCATCAGATCAGACAGAAACTCCCCCTATCGGCAGGCAAGATGTAATTACACCTGCACTCTTTCAATCAGATTTCTCCAAAATTATTATCTTCTCAACGCTCACAGTCTGCTCAAAGAGAGACCCCCACCCACAAACATCCTTTCATCCCAACATCCATCCCTATACCCTTCCCTTCAGCTGATTACAGCAATACGGCTCACAGCTCAGCCATTCAAACTCATCTACTGTTTCTAATCTATTGATATAGTATATCTATCCATCCATCTATCTATTGTAGTATCAGAACGACAAATTTAAGATGCGTTCAGAACATTGAAACCTGAGGAGCTGGAATTCGGAGAGGCCCCAATGCAACAGGACAATGCCATAAATCAGATTCTGGCGCCACTAGTCTGAAGCAAGTCCAACAACTAGCAGCTTTGAACAGCTTGCAACATTAAAACAAAAGAACACTTATTGATGATTCCAATTCAGGACAAAGACTGTCAAGTTTGGGGCAAGTAATCAAAAGGCTGATGGTCAAAAGAAATGAACCACATGAACGTCACATGGGTTCCACGTTACTTTGTCCAAAGAATATGCTTTTGTTCTACGTAGAACTACACACAGAGACTGCCTTTTCCATATGTACCAAAAATCATCTTAAAAGGACTTATGAATCTTTTATGAATAACTCCATATCATGTATGCAACCCACAAAATTGACTATCATGTTAATCACATAGTGTGTATGTCTTTTTTTTTTGTTATCAACATTTTTTTATTTTATAATTTGTTTCACACATAACAACAACATAGCATCCAAAATATAACAAAACAAAACAACAGACACATACTCAACATCTCAAGGTCCAATCAAAAGGGAGGGAGAGAGGGAAGGACAATAAAAACACAAAAGTCACTCCTTTATAAAATCACGTATATCCAACAAAAAACACTGCCAAGCATCAATGGTCGAAGGCCTGGCCCCACCGACTCACGCAGTTGTACATTCACACGTCACTATTTGCAGGAGGCTACGGATCCAATATGTTTTTCTACACATGTGTGGTGTAAACCAGTTCTGGATTATTGTCTACTTCGCAGCTGTAAAACCAGCAAACAACATTCTATTTTGCATTGAATTAATACAGAGACCAGAATCATCATTAAGAAGACACAAACTTGGATTAACAGACCAATCAATTCGCAGTAATGATGACAAAACCAGGTTTACATGTGTCCATAGACTGATGACGACAGGACATTCCCAAAACATATGCAGAAAAGTGCCTGATGATGTAGTGTTACATATATGGCAGTTCAAATTTGACTGCAGTTTAATTTTAAATCTTTTGTAAGGAGTTATGTATGCTCTATGAATGACTTTGAAGTGAATAAGACGATGAGCCAGATTTTTAGATGTTAAACTGTGATTAGACCACACCCTCTCCCAGTCGACATATAAATTAAGGTCAGATAATTCCCTATTCCAAATAGTTTTAATAGAAAGAGGTTTTGTAATGCAATCAATAATTGTATTATATATTAAGGAAAGAGATGGCCGACCAGCAGATGGTGCAATCCAGTCCTGCATAGGATGAGAGGAAATAGAAGATGCCCACGGAACGCCATACGCTTTGAGAGCAGAACGTAATTGAAGAAAGACAAAATATGCAGATGCTGGTAGACAAAATTTGGTTCTTAATGTCTGAAATGAACAGAGGCCCTGGTTATCATATACTGTATATCACCGCACGTGTTTGCACCTAAAGAAGACCAAGAGGGTTGGACAAATGGACGATTTCCACATACAAAATTAAAATTGTGCCATAAAGGAGTACTGTTACAAAATTTGAAGGGTCCACCTATCCGAGTTTCAACCGTTTTCCAGATTTTAATAGAGTTAGCCACAACCGGAACAAATTTATAATTATTCCCTTTTTTTCCTGTGCCAGTAAATAAAATATCTTGAAGTCTATTTGGTTTAACCTTGTCAGCTTCAATCACTCTCCATGAAACTGTAGATTGAGGATCAACCCAATTATGAAGAGCTTTAATCTGGAACGACCAATAATATAATTCAAAATTTGGTACAGCCAGTCCTCCTGCACTATTAGGATGTTGTAATGTGGTAAGTTTAATTCTGGGACATTTATCATTCCATATAAACTTAGAAATTATGGAGTTGATCTCCTTAAAGTAACCTGGAGGGGGAGAAAGTGGTAGCATAGAGAAAAAAATATTTAATCGAGGTAACAAATTCATCTTAACAGTGGAGATTCTTCCTTGGAGAGAGACTTTAAGATTCTTCCATCTTTGAATATAATTTTTGACCTTAACTAAAATGTTATTAAAATTGTCTCTGGCAATCTTATGAATGTTTTTATATATGGTAATGCCCAAATAGATGAAAGATTCCTTAATAGGGATAAATGAGGGAATAGAAAAATTAACCTTAGCATTGTTAATTGGCATTAAAGCAGATTTGCTCCAATTTATTTTATATCCTGATAGGCTACTAAAATTATCAAATTCCTTAATTATACTAGAGACTGAAACATCAAAGTGGTCTAAATATAGAATAATATCAGCAGCGTATAATGAAATACTATGATTATGATCATGAATCTTAATCGATACTTCAGATTTCCTGATGGCTAGTGCTAAGGGTTCAAGAGATAGACAAAACAATAAGGGGGAAAGCGGACACCCCTGCCTCGTTCCCCGCTGTAAAGGGAATGAGGGGGAAATAATATTACCAGTTATGACTGATGCTGCAGGTGAGTGGTATAATGTCTTAATCATAGAAATGAAGTGTTCACCGAAGCCGAAACATTGCAGAACTGCCCACATATAATTCCACTCTAGCCTGTCAAAGGCTTTTTCTACGTCAAGTGAAAAGACCGCACAAGGGGTCGGGTGGGAGTCCGCAAAGTCAAGAATATGAAGGAGTCGACGCATATTGTCAGATGCATTGCGCCCCTTGATGAAACCAGTTTGGTCCTCCTTGATCAGATTATGAATTACCTTCTCCATACGAGAAGCAAAAACTTTAGCATAGATTTTTAGATCACATGGGATAAGCGAAATCGGTCTGTAGCTGGAACAATCTAATGGATCTTTCCCTTTTTTAAGAAGTAATGAAATCAGTGATGTTTTTTGATCTCTATGAAATACCCTAATTGCAAAATTAAATGAGTTAAGCATAAGTATCCCTACCAAATCCCAAATTTCTAAATATAATTCAGGGGGGAGACCATCTAGACCTGGCGATTTGCCCTTTTGATGGCTTTTTAGAGAGACGTGAAGTTCCTCCAATCTTAATGGGGCCTCCAAAGATTCTTTATCCATCTGTGAGATCCGAGGCAATTCCAATTTATCTAAATACTGCTTACAAATTGGTTCATCAAAATCTGTTTCAGCTTTATACAGATTTGTGTAAAAACCTTTAAATATGTCATTAATTGCCACAGGGTTCGTGGTGACCTGATCATCTGATGATTTTATTGCGCTAATATATGCCTTAGACTCGCATTCTTTCAACCTAAGGGCCAATAAATGACTAGGTCTCTCTGATTCAAAATAATATTTTTGTCTAGTCCTATGTAAAACAAATTCTGCCTTTGTGTGTGAAAGTAAATCATATTCTTCTTTTAAAGAGGACAGCTGTGTAGCCTGTTGCTCAGTAAAATGTTGTTTTTGTAGGTTTTGTAATGATTGGATTTTATTTTCTAATTGTGTAAACTGGTGAGTTTTCGCTTTGGCAAGAGTAGAAGAGAAAGATATACAGAAACCTCGTATAGCACACTTAGTCGTTTCCCACATTATTTGAGCATCCACATCAGAGGGCATATTAATTTCAAGAAATTCCTTAATATATTCTTTTAGAGAGGTAATGAAAGTCTGATTACTTAATAATGATATGTTAAAGCGCCATCTAGGGGACTTGGCTTTAATATCGGAAAGAGGAACACTGCACAACACAGCAGAATGATCAGATAATAAAATTGGTAATATAGAAATGGAGGAATTAGACGAAATTAAAGATGGGCTGAGAAATATGTAGTCTATCCTAGAAAAAGTCTTGTGTCTATTAGAAAAAAAAGTGAAGTCCTTAGCTTTAGTATTCTGAATTCTCCAAAGATCAATTAAGTTAAGCTCAGTGATAAATTTATTCAATAATTTAGAGGATGGATTGGCTGTTGTATCAGATTGAGATTTATCTAAAGCAGGATTTATGACAGCATTAAAATCACCACCCACCACTAGAGGGCAATCAATCTCCTCAAGTAGAGTTTTGGAAATCTGTGTAAGGAATGCACTGTCTGTCTCATTCGGACCATAAATAGAGACCAATGCTAACCTATTATTATATATTTTGCATCGGATAAAAACAAATCTATCTTTCTCATCACTACCAAGGTGTTCAATTGTTAAATTTAACTTCCGGTTAACAAGGATAAGCACCCCCTTAGTTTTGTTTTGAGCGCAGGAAAAAGCTATTAATTTGTAATACTTATTCTGGAAACGTGCCACGTCAGATTGTTTTAAATGTGTCTCTTGAATTAGGGCACAGGAAATAGATTTACGGTTGTAAATATTCTAACACACGGGTTCGTTTAACAGCAGAATTTAAACCATTCACATTCAGTGATAAAATATTTAGAGTATGTATTGATATTCATAATCCCAAGATTGTACTCAATAAATGCAAAAAAAAAAAGAACAGAAGCACTTCCATTCCGTAAATAACATGTAAACGCTGATGTGCATTTTAGATACTAAACCTCCTAGATGAAAAATCCCTTTAGAAATAAGGTAAAATAGATAAAAGTATAAATGTCTGCTGTAAAAAACAAAAACAACATAAAAATATGAACAACCGACAACCATAAACAAGGAACAACTCAGACCGCACATTACCGAGAACATAGGTCTGACTGAGCAACAAAAAACAGTGACAGGTCGTGACCGATCCACTCCAACGCAAGACATGTCTCCCGAAAGGAGAGTATATATTTGTATATATACAAAATATATTTCAGATAAATGTTGTTCTTCTGAACTTTCTATTCATCAAGGAAACCTGAAAAAAATAGACTCAGCTGTTTTCAACAATAATAATAATAATAATAATAATAATATTTTTTTGAGCAGCAAATCAGAATATTAGAATGATTTCTAAAGGATCATGTGACACTGAAGACTGGAGTCATGATGTTAAAAATTCAGCTTTGATCACAGGAATAAATTACATTTTAAAATATATTCAAATAGGAAACATTATATTAAATTGTAAAAATATTTCAAAATTGTACTGTTTTTGCTGTACTTTGGATCAAATAAATGCAGGCTTGGTGAGCAGAAGAGGCTTCTTTAAAAACATAAAAAATCGTACTGTTCAAAACTTTTGACTGGTAGTGTTAATAAAATGAAATAATACAGTAAAAAATTGTCTGTGTTGTTGTTAAATTTCACTAATTTTGATAGTCAAAGTTGACAAGCTCTCCGATGAGAAACAGCAGGATGGGATTCAGGCAGATCCTTTTCTTTGCACCCTCTTTCCAGAATTCCAGCTGATCTGTGACTTTCAATGCATTTGGTGCCACAAATATTGAAAATAGGGCCCTAAGCCTCAACTGTCAAACTTGGTACTGTATGCACTTTGATGTTAATAAAAACGTTATATACTACATCTGAACGCACCTACAAGGGAAGGTACATAATTAGTTGATAATCCGTCACATTCAAATTATTAAAGCTCCATTTCACGTTTGAGCAACAACTACGGTCTACAATCAACAGGGATTGTTGTTAAGATTTTACATGAACTTAGTCAGGGGAAATAAACCACTGTAAATCTTCATTTCAGCACTCAAATTTTTGAAGCAGCTGACGGGCTAAACACGAGGTGTTTCTCCGTCTTGAAACAGGCTGTTACAGGCTGACACTTAGCTATGGCTTAGCGCTGCCTCCACTTGAGCCGAGTGATACTAATATTACTGTACATTAAACTGTATGCTTTCCTTGTAGGTCGAACAGTTCTCAAATCGACTTCATGTCAGAGTAATAGCTTACTGATGTGTGAGACAAATGTTAAGGTTGAGACTGAGGAGCATTTTGAAAAGGGTAGTGAACTAATGTAGCGATATCGTAACTTACAATCTTCATAGCTATCGCAACAGCAGCCTCACGCAAAAAAAAAAAAAAAACGGAAGCCTCACGCGGTAATCACTATTTATACTGGAACACCATAATTTACGGCAGATACAAATGCATTCCGTCCTGCTCTACAGCAAACTTAATTTATCTAGCTACAAACAGGCTAATCTAACTACCAACATAGCCCAATTACAACCCCAAATCAGAAAAAGTTGGGACAGTATGGAAAACGCAAATAAAAAAAGAAAGCAGTGATTTCTAAATTTACTTTGACTTGTATTTCATTGCAGACAATATGAACACAAAATATTTAATGTTTTGTCTGGTCAACTTCATGTCATTTGTAAATATACATCCTTTTCTGTCATTCAGACCTGCAACACATTCCAAAAAAAGTTGGGACAGGAGCAATTTAGGGCTAGTAATGAGGTAAATTGGTTAAATAATGATGTGATTTGAAACAGGTGATGTCAACAGGTGATTGTAATTATGATTTGGTACAAAAACAGCATCCAAGAAAGGTCTAGACCTTTAGGAGCAAAGATGGGCCGAGGATCGCAAGTTTGCCAACAAATACGTGAGAAAATTATTGAAATGTTTAAAAACAATGTTCCTCAAAGAAAGATAGAAAGAGATTTGGATATTTCACCTTCAACAGTGCATAACATAATTAAAAGATTCAAGGAATCTGTAGGAATTTCAGTGCGTAAAGGACAAGGGCGCAAGCCTAAGCTGAACAACCGTGATCTCCGATCCCTCAGGCGGCACTGCATCAAGAATCGTCATTCATCTATAAGCGATATCACCACATGGGCTCAGGACTACTTTGGCAAACCTTTGTCAAGTACCACAATACGTAGTTACATCCACAAATGCCAGTTAAAACTGTACTGTGCCAAAAGGAAGCCCTATGCTAACAGTGTCCAGAAGTGCCGTCGACTTCTCTGGGCTCGGAGGCATCTGGGATGGACCATCACACAGTGGAAACGTTTACTGTGGTCAGATGAATCAGTATTTCAGGTATTTTTTGGGAGGAATGGACGCCGTGTGCTCCGGACCAAAGAAGAAAAGGATCATCCAGACTGTTACCAGCAACAAGTCCAAAAGCCAGGGTCTGTCATGGTATGGGGTTGTGTCAGTGCCCTTGGCAAAGGTAACTTGTACTTCTGTGATGGCACCATTAATGCTGAAAAGTACATAGAGATTTTGGAGCACAATATGTTGCCTTCAAGAAGACATCTTTTCCAGGGACGTCCATGCATATTTCAACAAGACAATGCAAAACCACATTCTGCACACATTACAAAGTCCTGGCTGCGGAGGAAGAGGGTATGGGTACTTGACTGGCCTGCCTGCAGTCCCGACCTGTCTCCAATAGAGAATGTGTGGCGCATTTTGAAGCGCAAAATGCAACAACGAAGACCCCGTACTGTTGCCCACCTTAAGACTTGTTTGCAGGAAGAATGGGACAAAATTACACCTGAAACACTTCATCACTTGGTGTCTTCAGTCCCTAAACGTATTTTAAGTGTTGTGAAAAGGAATGGCAACATTACAAAGTGGTAAATGCTTTACTGTCCCAACTTTTTTTGGAATGTGTTGCAGGTCTGAATGACAGGAAAGGATGTATATTTACAAATGACATGAAGTTGACCAAACAAAACATGAAATATTTTGTTCATATTGTCTGCAATGAGATACAAGTCAATGTAAATTTAGAAATCACTACTTTCTTTTTTTATTTGCGTTTTCCATACTGTCCCAACTTTTTCTGATTTGGGGTTGTACTTCAAAAATAAGTTGCTTGCCGTTAGCTTGTTCCTTCACATTTTACGTAGCCTCTGGAAATATGGACAGTTGCCTGCAGCATCTAAAAGTTAGGCTTCAGGAGTGAGATTGGTTGGATGAGGGAAAGAACATTAAGGTAAGCCAATCAGAGGCAGAGTAGGGCGGGTCCATTCCTTTGCCAACAGGGGAAAAGGCACTTTACCTCAGTAATGTTATTTCACATTAATTCGTTGATAAGGTTAAGTAACTACTCTCCAGATTAACTAACTTGCATTAAAGGGCAGCAGAACCTACAAACGTGTTTCTCGGTTTAACTAAGGTTTATTTTGACTAATATAGGTGACCTTAATTTACTCACCAGTCCATGTTATCACCGTTATGGCGGCGTTAATCCGGCCGTCAGTCAGAAAAAAGACCCCAACTCCCGACATGAAAAACGAAACGATGAATAATGTTAGTTTGCTGTTAACAAGTTAAAACATCTTAAAATATCTCAGTTTTGCATAAAACAGAAACAGAAATAATATACTAACATTTTTGTCCAGTTAACAGTGCAACGTGTCTCTTTTGTCCTATTACCGCTGCTTCCACCAAACAGCAAACAAAATAAATCTCCCTTGCCATTGGTCAGTTTTTCGCGGGCAAGTTCCCTACTGTAAATTTACAGTAGTTTACTGTAGTGACCATATATTTTCCCATAATCCTTTGCAGTTTATCGTAAAATACTGTATATACATTTTACAGTATCTTACTGTAAATACTGTTCAAATTACAAAAATCGGTTACAGTGTACCTATTCGATGAACCGAGTCCACGATGTGGTTGATGTTCGAGGACCATGATGGGGAGATTTTCACCAGTAACTGAACAACCGCCTCACGTATGTCTTCACCTTCCTTTTCCTTTAGATCACAAATCCTCAGATTCCGCTGGCATTTGTATCGCTCCAGCTCCAAGACACGCTCCATCAACTCCACGTTATCTTTCTTTAAAGATGATACTTCGCGGAACGAAGCTTGTAACTGAGTTTTGCAGTACTTGATTTCGGCCGCATTGAACTCGACTGCCTTGGCTATGTTGGTTAACATGATGGAATTATGTTGTAGCTGAGTACCTAGTGTGTCCACCTTATCCGTTAGCTGCTTTATTGCTTCTAAGACTGCATTCATTCCTTCTTTCCCTTCTGTCCCCGTATCCTTCCTTTTAATTGTTGGTGCATTCTTTACCGGCGAGAAAGGGTCTTTTAAATAATAATTTAAAAGACTTTTAAATATAATTCTAAATAATCATCTTACAAGATGGCATCGCGTATGGCTGCCGCGTATGGCTGCTGCTGTGGTGTGGAACGCTCCCGTTCTTTTAATGTTTTTGTTTGTTTGTTCTGTGTTTAGTCATTCTATTTCTATCAGTTTTACCAGAGACGAACTACTGGACATAAGGCAACACACACCGGACAATTATTTTCTGGTTTTTGAGTATCCAGACGCTTTGTTGGATGTTTTGGTCGGAGGGGCAGCGGTCCTAGTCAAACGCGCGCTCAGACGGAAAAGAGGGAAGCGCGCCGGCGCGCTAGTTAAGCTCCGCGAACGCGGCTTCCGAACTGCGCTCCCAAGCATTCATCTCGCGAATCTCCGATCCCTTCCTAACAAAACGGATTAACTACTTCTCCTCACCAGCACAAACAAGGACTTTTCAAACTCTGCTGCATTGTGCTTCACTGAAACCTGGCTGAGTGAAACCATCCCGGATAACGCGCTTCATTTGCCGGGCTATCAGCTGTTCAGATCAGATCGCATCACGGAGCTAACGGGGAAAACGAGAGGTGGTGGACTATGTTTCTACATAAATGAAGGTTGGTGTTCAGATGTAACAACTCTGAAGAAGATGTGTTCTCCTAATTTGGAGGCCCTCTTCATAAACTGTAAACCGTTCTATTTGCCCCGAGAGTTTTCCTCTTTCATTCTCGTGAATGTGTATATGCCACTGATCTCTCCTGCGAACTGCCAAAATACAGACAGCACGTTACATGTCCCACCAGAGACAGTAATATATTGGATCACTGTTACACAATAATTAAAGATGCATATCACTCTGTCCCACGGGCAGCTCTGGGGCTCTCCGATCACTGTTTGGTTCATCTCATACCAACCTACAGGCAAAAATTTGTATCTTCTAAACCTGTATTAAGAACTGTTAAACGATGGACTAATGAAGCAGAGCAAGATTTAAAAGCTTGTTTTGACCTCACTGATTGGAGTGTTTTTGAAGCTACTGCCACTGATCTGGACGAGCTCACAGAGACTGTAACTTCATATATCAGTTTCTGTGAGGATATATGCATCCCCACCAGGACATTCTTATCATTCAATAATGATAAACCGTGGTTTACTGGGAAACTCAAACAGCTTCGTCAGGCCAAAGAGGATGCTTACAGAAGTGGGGATAAAATATTGTATAACCAGGCGAGGAACAGATTAAACAAAGGAGATAAGAGTGGCTAAAAAGAACTACTCTGAGAAGTTGAGGAAAGAACTTTCAGCAAATGATCCGGCGTCAGTATGGACTGATCTGAGGAACATTACCATGTACAAGACACCACCCCCACAGTCTGTGGAGAATCAACAACTGGCTGACGATCTCAATGTGTTTTACTGTCGATTTGAAAAGGCCAGACTGACACCCAGCACCCGCTCTGATCTGCACTTCGCACATTCACCTATCCCCCCTGCAACCCCACTTCCTCCCTCCCCCACCATTCTACCTGCGTTTAAAGTCTGTGTAGAGGATGTGAATTGGGTCTTCAGAAAACAGAAATCTAGGAAAGCTTCAGGACCAGACGGTATTTCACCTGCCTGTCTAAAAGTCTGTGCTGACCAACTGGCCCCCATCTTTACAAAGATCTTCAACAGATCTCTGGAGCTGTGTGAAGTTCCCTGCTGCTTCAAACGCTCCACCATCATTCCCGTCCCCAAAAAGCCCAAAATCACTGGACTTAATGACTACAGACCTGTCGCACTCACGTCTGTGGTCATGAAGTCACTTGAGAGACTGGTCCTGGCCTACCTGAAGGACTTCACTAGACCCTTGCTGGATCCTCTTCAGTTTGCCTACAGAGCAAACAGGTCTGTGGATGACGCTCTCAATATGGGACTACATTACATCCTGCAACACCTCGACAAACCTGGGAATTACGCAAGGATCTTATTTGTGGACTTCAGCTCGGCCTTCAATACCATCATGCCTGACCTTCTCTCAGACAAACTGACACAGCTCTCTGTGCCCACCTCCATCTGTCAGTGGATCACCAGCTTCCTGACAGACAGGCAGCAGCTAGTGAGGCTGGGCAAACTCACATCCAGGACTCTCACCATCAGCACTGGCGCCCCTCAGAGTTGCGTTCTCTCCCCACTGCACTTCTCTCTCTACACGAATGACTGCACTTCAAAGGACCCCTCTGTCAAGCTCCTGAAGTTTGCAGATGACACTACAGTCATCGGCCTCATCAAGGACGGTGACGAGTCTGCTTACAGACAGGAGGTTGAGCAGCTGGCTGTCTGGTGCAGTCTTAACAACCTGGAGCTAAACACTCTCAAAACTGTGGAGATGAAAGTGGACTTCAGAAGGAACCCCCCTGCTCTCCCCCCACTCACCATCATGAACAGCACTGTGACTGCAGTGGAGTCATTCAGGTTCCTGGGAACCACCATCTCTCAGGACCTGAAGTGGGACAATCACATTGACTCTATTGCGAAAAAGGCCCAGCAGAGGCTGTATTTCCTCCGCCAGCTAAGGAAGTTCAACCTGCCTCAGGAGCTGCTGATACAGTTCTACTCTTCCATCATCGAGTCTGTCCTATGTTCTTCTATAACTGTTTGGTTCAGCTACCAAAACAGACATCAGAAGACAACAACGGACAGTCAGGACTGCTGAGAGGATTATCGGTGCCCCTCTGCCCAGCCTCCAAGAACTTTACACCTCCAGAGTGAGGAAAAGGGCTAAGAAAGTCACTCTGGACCCCTCACACCCAGCTCACTCTCTCTTTGTACTCTTGCCCTCTGGCCGGCGCTACAGATCACTGAGCACAAAAACAGCCAGACACAAGAATAGTTTTTTCCCCCAGGCCGTATCCCACCTGAACAACACATAACACACCCCAGTACTGTACATCTGTAAATAACTCATCAAACCTTCATCTGTACATAGGACACATGCACATTCACAGTTCTGTCTATGGACATTTTTCTTTCTGTATATTTTTATTTTTTATTACTATTGTTATTCTTAATTATTGCCTATTCTCTTCATTATTAGTGTTCTTTATTACCTTAATTATATGTTGTCTCTGTTTACACTGTTGTCTGTTTGTACTTTCTGTACTGGAAGCTCCTAACACCAAAACAAATTCCTTGTGTGTGCAAACACACTTGGCAATAAAGTTCTTTCTGATTCTGATTTCTTTTGGTATTCTCAGTGGAAACTTCCATCCTTGTAGCATACTCATGTCCGTCAACTACCTCGTTACTGCGGGATAAAGCAAGATTCTTTTTCGTAGACATGATGCACCTTTTTTTCTTTAGTTTTTCAGTTTTTGATATGTTACTTCAAAAGAAACACATTATAGAAATTGGATAGCGTAACATATGTGAAAATCTGGGACAGTCCTCAAGAGCTCACAACATGTCGTGCACCTGATCCACCATCTTGCCACCCCTCCTTGGATCTCTCAAATCTCGTTAAGTATAAATGCGATACGGACTTCATCTGCCGTTATGACGTTACAAGATCAACAACAACTTAAAAGATATGAGTGACAGGTTTAATTAATCTATCTGTAAATATTTTGATGTTAATGAAATTTGCTCATTTTGTGGTCTTGTTGAAGAAACAGCTGCCCTTTTATTATGATTGTAGTATAACCAAAATATTTTGGGTTGATTTAAGTTTTTATATTTATTTTTTTATTGTTCTCTTTTGAATATGTTGTTAATTTCTTTATTATTATTATTATTATTATTTAGTCATTTAGCAGACACTTTTATCCAAAGCGACTTACAAATGAGGACAACAGAAGCAATCAATTAAAGTATTAAAACAACTAAAAACAGATCCAAAACTAAAAGCTAAAACTTTATAAATACTACCTATACTCATTAAAAAATAAGGAATTAAATAAAAGTGACAAATGCATACAACAAAATTTCAAAACTTAACATTTAAATGAAAAACAAAAAATAAAGCTAAAAACAATTCAAAACATTAAAGAACAAAAGGTATAAGTGTATAATAATGATTCTAACATAACGCAACAAAGCCAAACACCAAAAAAACAACTATATATATATATATATATATATATATATATATATATGTGTGTGTGTGTGTATGTACAACCACACACACATACATACATATACAGTATACATATATATACATACACATTTATAAATTCAATATATCATATCATTTCATTTCCATTTAGTTTGTTGAAGTATT
Source organism: Schizothorax lantsangensis (assembly GCA_027422415.1). Classification (NCBI taxonomy): domain Eukaryota; kingdom Metazoa; phylum Chordata; class Actinopteri; order Cypriniformes; family Cyprinidae; genus Schizothorax; species Schizothorax lantsangensis. The sequence goes on from JAPDDO010000043.1 coordinate 23,624, forward strand.
AAAATAACTCAAATTAAATAAAACTAAAACTTTTTAAAAGACCTATACAGACATAATAAATTCAGACATAATGTAACTAAAATTAAAATAAATAACAAATGCAAATCAAATGACAGTAGTTTATTAGTAATCCTAAAAAATAACACTGCCATAAAACTGCCAAACACACATGCTAAAAAAACACAACTTACTTACACATAGTACATGGTAAAACAAAACAAAATAAACACTGAAACAAAAGTGAAACAAGTAGTAGGAAAGAGGAGAAATAAAAAGCGATACTTATATCCTTTGCCGGTGTCCCTGCCCGGTGGAGTCGCACGGTAGAGTCGATGGTCTTTACACTCTTCGGTCTTCACACAAGGAGGCCTTCACACGACAACTGTAAACTAAGCTTTTTTATACCCGTCTAACAAAATACTAATTGAATTTAGCTGGACACACTTTCCTTATTTTTTTCACAACAAAAGGCCAAGCGAGCGCAGACACTGACAAGATATGCGATACAGAACCACACCAAACGCGATATCAGCAGGTCTCCACACAGTAAACAAAACAAGCGTTTTCTAGCAACGACAACTGCGCTAAACACTAATGAGACAAGTAAATACACTTACTTATTTTATGTTCAAGATTTTTCATCCACAAGCAAAATCAGCTTAAATCTCCTGTTTTCATCTTTTTCTTGTTGAATGCTTTATGCATTATGATTATATGAATATTATTCAAAGCTATTTACCCTTGTAATTGTGCCTTTTTTGCTGTGTATATTCTCATACTACACAACCCCATTATATTTATGTTTTCTAGTTCAAGTTCAAGTTAAAGATTTATTTGTCACATACACGATTATACAGAGAGTATATAACCAGCAGTGAAATGTGAGTCAGGTCCGCTCCATGGACAGTGCAAATATTATAGAATACAGCACAAAGAAGTATACATAAAATTAATGAATAGAAAAAAAAAAATATATATATATATATATATATAGTATATATATATATATATATATATATATATATATATATATATATATATATATATATATATAAAATAATGTGCATGACTGTCACAAATCCTGGCCATGAACTTCTGTTCACTCACCACCAGAGGTCACTCCTCCATCACATTGACTTTCACACCACACAGACAGTTACATATCACCGAAAGACTACATTTCCCATAATCCATTGCACTGACGACACACAGCTGATTTCACTGATCACTCATCACACACACTTTATAAGCCTTGGACTTCCTCTCTGTGATTGCCGAGTATTGTTTAGCCATAGCTACTCTACAGAGTGTTCCTAGTTGTCAGTTTGCCTTGTTAGTTTTCCCGTGTTTGATTCCTGCCCGTGTTTTCTGGATTTACCCTTATAGCCTTGCCCTTTGGACTCTGTTTGCATCTCATTTGGATTATTGCTCGTATACCTGGATTATCTCTCTGCCTAGCCCTTGTTGGATATTGTTTGCTGATCGTCGACCCAGGCTTGCCCTAGGACTACTCTTCTGTCTTGCCCTCTATATACCTGTTTGCCAATGTTTGACCCATGCTTGTTTCCGACCACTCATGTTAATAAAGCCTTGCAAATGGATCCCCATGACTCACGTGTCATAATAATGACAGTATACTGTAGACTTAAATATTAAGATAAGCATGACTGTACAAGAGAGGAATGTGCAAATAGGTTGTGCATGGTTGACATGTAGCAGCAATCTCAAAAAAAGAAATAAAAAAATAAGATACCAAAACACAGAAAGTGACGTGTGCAAATGACACTGACAGTATGAGGTAGAGAATAATGAGTGTGAATATCTTACTGATTGTAAGTGATTAATAAGTGAAGTCATGATGATGTTAAGAGGCTGAGTTTGATTTTAGGAACCTGATGGCCTGGGGGAAGAAACTCCTCCTGAGTCTCTCAGTTTTTGCCATCAGGCAGCGGAAGCGCTTACCAGATGGCAGCAGAGTGAAAAGACAGTTACCAGGGTGATTTGAGTCTTTGATGATTTTTACAGCTCTGCTTCTGCAGCGTTTGAGGTAGATGTCCTGCAGGGAGGGGATAGCAGACCCTGAGATACGCTCAGCTAAGCGCACAACTCTCTGCAAGGCTTTGCAGTCTTGACTGGAGCTGTTTCCATACCACACTGAAATACACTTTCTATGGTCCCTGAATAGAACGTTTTCAGGATTGTTGGAGAGACCCTGAATTTCCTCAGCTGTCGCAGATTGTACAGTCTTTGCCTGGCTTTCTTAACCTGTGTTTGAATGTGTGTAGTCCAAGTCAGGTCCTCGGAGATGTTTACACCGAGGTACTTGAAGCTGCTTACCCTCTCCACAGGGGTCCCACTGATCATAAGAGGAGTGTAGGGCCGCAGGTGTCTCTTTCTGAAGTCCACAATCAGATCTTTAGTTTTGCTCACATTCAGAGAGAGACAGTTGTCCTGGCACCATGATGTAAGTTTCTCCACCTCATCCAAGTATGCGGTCTCATCATTGTTGGAAATGAGGCCCAGAACCACAGTATCATCAGCAAATTTGATAATAGATGTGGAGCTGTGAGAGGACACACAGTCATGTGTGTAGAGAGAGTAGAGCAGGGGACTCAGGACACAACCCTGTGGGGCTCCTACTTTCAGGGTGATGGAGTTTGAGGTGAACTGGCCGATTTTCACCACTTGAGGTCTGCCAGTGAGGAAATCTTGAATCCAGTCACAGAGTGAAGAGTTTAGTCCGAGGTCTGTGAGTTTAGAAGCCAGCTTGATAGGGACTATGGTGTTGAAAGCTGAGCTATAGTCAATGAATAGCAGCCTTGCAAAGTTCCCATTGCTGTTGTCTATGTGTGTGAGGAAGGAGTGCAGGATGTGAGAGATGGCATCATCAGTAGATCTATTGGGACAATAGGCAAACTGAAGGGGGTCCAAAGTAACAGGATGGAGGAGCTAATGTGGCTCTTAACAAGTCTCTCAAAAACCTTCATGACTATTGATGTGAGGGCCACTGGGCAATAGTCATTCAGGCAAGAGGGTTTATTTTTCTTAGGCACAGGGATGATGATGGATTTTTTGAAGGAGGTGGGAACCACAGAGGTAGCAAGGGACTCACTGAAGATTGAAGTGAACAAACCGGCAAGCTGATCAGCGCAGGACCTCAGGACACGGCCAGTAATCCCGTCAGGTTCGGCAGCTTTCCTGACGTTCACTCTCTTTAGGGCCCTGCGAACCTCGTCCTCCGTCACGGTGATCACATGATTATCGCTTCTCTGCCTGCTGCTTTCTGACGCGCTGCTCGGCAGAGTCGCGCTGCCGCCATTGCATTCAAAGCGGCCGTAGAAGGTGTTTAATTCGTCGGCCAGCAACGGATCTGTTCTCACTTCTGCGGAGGATTTATTTCCAAAGGCACAGATGGTCCTTAGTCCCTGCCACATGCGTCGAGAGTCATTGAGCTGAAAATGAGACTCAATTCTCTCCTTGTATCGGATTTTGGCGGCTCTTACTGCACGTCGGAGAGCATAACACAATGCCTTGTACTCGCTCATATTCCCAGACAAAAGAGCCTCATTGTATGCGGCTGTGCGTTTGTTAACCGCATCAACTTAATAAAGCCAACTTCAGAACAATAGCTCCAAAATACTTTCAACACATCACCATCAACACGCGTGGTGATCGTGTACTGGACCATTGCTACTCCCCCTTCCGGGACGCTTACAAATCCCTCCCCCGCCCACCTTTCGGCAAATCGGATCACTCCTCCGTTCTGCTTCTGCCTGCTTATAGGCAGAAACTGAAACGAGAAGCACCCGCCCTCAGGACAGTTCAATGCTGGTCGGACCAATCGGACGCTATACTTCAGGACTGTTTTGATCACGTGGACTGGGACATGTTCCGGGCAGCATCTGATGGTGACATAGAGGAGTACTCAGATTCTGTAACGTGTTTCATACGGACGTGTATAGAGGATGTAATTCCGACCAAAATAATACGCATCTACCCCAACCAAAAACCGTGGATTAACAGCGATGTTCGATCAGCCTTGTCAGCGCGGACATCTGCCTTTAAATCCGGAAACACTGACGATCGGAAACAAGCCAGTTACGATCTCAGGAGATCCATCAAAGCAGCCAAACAACAATATAAAAACAAAGTTGAAGAACAATTCAACAACAACAACCCAAGAAGCATGTGGCAGGGCATCAACAACATCACAGGCTTTAAAGGGAATAAACCAGCCACTGTGAACATTGCCGCCTCTCTACCGGATGAGCTGAACACCTTTTATGCTCGTTTCGAGGCTCATAACCCCGCCCACACAGAGAGCGCTCCCACAGCTGCTGCAGAAGAGGTGAGTCCACTCTCCCTTTCTGTCGCGGATGTAACTCGATCCTTCAAACGGTTGAACATCCGCAAAGCTGTGGGCCCGGATGGCATCCCAGGCCGTGTGCTCAAAGCATGCGCTTACCAACTAGCCGGGGTTTTTACAGACATCTTCAATCTGTCCCTCTCTCTGTCTGTGGTTCCCTCATGCTTCAAAAAATCCACCATTGTGCCCATACCAAAGAAAAATAAAATCACATGCTTGAACGACTGGAGGCCCGTTGCTCTGACACCCATCTTCAGCAAGTGTTTTGAGAAGCTCATCAGAGACCACATCTGCTCTGTGCTGCCTGCCTCACTGGACCCACTACAATTTGCATACCGCAGAAACCGTTCCACAGACGACGCTATTGCCTTCACCCTGCACACTGCTCTCTCCCACCTGGAAAATAAGAACACCTATGTGAGGATGCTGTTCGTGGATTATAGTTCAGCATTTAACACCATAGTGCCTGCCACACTGGTTGCGAAGCTCCAGACTCTGGGACTGAACAGATCTCTGTGCAGCTGGATCCTGGACTTCCTGACAGGCAGAAGTCAGGTGGTCAGAATGGGCAACAACACTTCATCTCCCCTGATCCTCAACACTGGTGCCCCGCAGGGCTGCGTTCTCAGCCCACTCCTGTACTCCCTGTACACACACGACTGTACAGCTACACACAGCTCCAACGTCATCGTCAAATTTGCCGATGACACAACGGTAATAGGCCTGATCACCGACAACGATGAGACGGCCTACAGAGAGGAGGTGAGTACCCTGACTAAATGGTGCCAGGAGAACCACCTCTCACTCAACATCGACAAGACCAAGGAGCTGGTGGTGGATTTCAGGAGACAGAGCAGAGAACACACACCCATCTCCATCGACAAGACACCTGTGGAGAGGGTAAACAGCTTTAAGTTCCTCGGCGTTCACATCACCGAGGATCTCACATGGTCCACTCACACAGACGCAGTGCTGAAGAAGGCACATCAGCGCCTCTTCTTCCTGAGACGGCTGAGGAAGTTTGGAATGAGCCCCAGCATCCTCAGATCCTTCTACACCTGCACTGTGGAGAGCATCCTGACCGGCTGCATCACCGCCTGGTTTGGAAACAGCACCGCTGGCAACCGCAAAGCTCTGCAAAGAGTTGTGCGAACTGCCCGCCACATCGTTGGAGGTGAGCTTCCCTCCCTCCAGGACATCTACACCTGGCGGTGTATAAGGAAAGCCAGGAGGATCATCAAGGACTCCAGCCATCCATCCCACAGACTGCTCTCTCTGCTGCCCTCAGGGAGACGTCTCCGCAGCATCCGATCCCGCACTAGCCGACTGAGGGACAGCTTTTTCCCTCAGGCTATCAGGCAAATGAACAGACAGAACTAATCCACCCTACAGCACACTCCCACTCACACAACATGCCACACACTGCACTTTACCGCCGCCCACTGGACTACACGCACACACTGCAATAATACAACCTATCTGCTATCACTGGATACCATACAATGCACATCCACGACATTGCATATGTATAATCTGTTGCACCTTTGCACAACTATCTACTGCACAACTAATCTGTTGTAAATCTATAATCTGTTGCCCTTAACATATCACAATGTTTAGATGTGTACATAATGTAAAATGTGTACATAGTGTATTGATAACTAAGACTGTCTTTATAGTACACTGTGTGTATTGAGTATGTGTATGTGTATTTTGCACATTGTCTTCTGTACAGTCTGTAAATATGTACTGTCTATATGTAAACTGTTTTGTTTTTTTGCACTGTTTGGAGCACGCTCTCAAGAATTTCACTCACCAAGGCACTTGTGCTGTGGTGATGTGACAATAAAAGTGATTTGATTTGATTTGATTTGATTTGATTTGATATGATCACGGATTGTTCTGTCCACCCACGGTTTCTGATTTGGGAAGGTCCTTACAGTTATTGTTTCTGTAGCTTGCTCAGTTAGTGTATTTACAAAGCTCACTGCAACATCCGTGAACTCGCTGACGTCAGATGAACTCGCCCGGAACATGTCCCAGTCGATGTCATCAAGAGCCACCTGTAGCATAGCTTCTGAGTGGGAGGACCAACGCGTCACTACTCTCTTCAACGGGGGTTCCTGAGCAAGCCTTTGTTTATATTCCGGTGTGAGGAAAATGGCGGCATGGTCCGATTTGCCAAAAGCCGGTAGTGAGCGGGCTTTGTAGGCATTCTTAAACTGAGAGTAGCAATGATCCAGTGTATTCGGTCCTCTAGTTGGACAGGATACATGCTGGTGAAAGTTCGACATGACCTGCCTGAGGTTGGCTTTGTTAAAATCCCCCGCGATGATAAAGGCAGCGTCAGGATGTTTGTTAATGTAGCCGCTGAGCACATCATGAAGCTTAGACAAAGCCAAGCCGGTGTCTGCCTGTGGTGGAATGTAGACGGCAGTAACGATGACCGACGAAAATTCACGGGGCAGATAGAAAGGGCGGCAAATAATGGATAGATATTCCAGATGAGGCGAACAGGAACGTGACAGAGAGGAAATATTCCTGGGGTCACACCATTTCTTGTTAATCATGAAACACACTCCTCCACCTTTGGATTTACCGGCCTCGGCTGTTCTGTCCATCCGTAAAACAGAAAAGTTGTCAGACGGCGTTACAGCAGTGTCCGGAACCGAGGGCGTGAGCCATGTTTTAGTCAAACAAATGATGTTACAGTCCCTTATGTCCCGTTGGAAACTTATCCTGGCTCTAAGATCGTCCATCTTATTCTCCAAGGATTGGACATTGGCGAGCAGAATGCTCGGAAGAGGAGGACTGTGAGCCCTTTTCCTCAGTCTGGTGCGAATTCCAGTGCTTTTTCCATGGTGTTTCTTGTTCCGTCCCCTGTGGCCATTGTTCTCCGTGTTCCGAAGAATTTCAAGAGGCCACGATGAATTCGGGGATAAAGTGTCCTGAAGCAGGTTAGTGAAGCGATATCCAATGTCCAAAAGTGTTCCTTTGTCGTAGGTGATCAGTGCGGACGTTACGTGTGTAAAAGGAGAAAGCAAAAGTAAAAAAGTAAATAAAAGCACAATCTTAGCGGAGTGACCTGGACGGCATCCGAACAAAGCAGCGCCATCTTGTTTTTATTATGATTTTTTATTTATTATTTTTTATTATTATTATATTATGATTGTTCATTGTTAAAGATACTACCATCTTTCCCTGAGCTTAAATGTAATTAAAAGTTCTGCAGTAATAATAATAAAAAGAAGATACACTATCTAAGATACACTAAAAGGTGCACTAATACCTCATAGCATCAGTAACTCCACAACCCTTCCTAGTACAGTTTTCCTCAGCGTTTGCAATGTATGTACAAAGGAGACATCGGGCAGCTGCTTGAAGATCTTGACTTTGGAGAAGACTGCTGATATAATACTCGAAAAATGTAAGTATTAGTACTTAAAATATAAGATTAGCCCAGAATGCATTGCTAGCCCACCCCAACACTTACAGTAATGATAAATGCTGACCAATAATTAATTAATTATATATATATATAATTTTAGTAAAACAAGCTATATGTAATTTGTTTTGTCATATGCCATAGCTATGCATGAATACACACTAGACAAATGCAGCCAAAGTGAATACATCTCAGTCGAGTAACGAATTAATGCATACATTATTGAAACAATTATATTTTATTTTTTATTAGTAATATAACTTCTAATGCCAACTGCCAAATATGACACTCACAAAGTGATATAATTTATGAATGAATATAGAAATAATATTTTCATTGTTTTAATTAATTAATTAATTTAAGTTATCTTTATTTTTTTATTTTTTTACACATATCTAGTAATTTTTTTCTGACCATCAAGTGTCAGTCACTCAGTCCCAACTGTTAGGAAAACATGGTAAATTCTAACCATTTATAATAGATAGTGCCGACAATTCAGAAAACTATTTCCACACGGGCACACATTGCGGGTGATAACCTCCCCGTGCTGATTTGCATCGTATCTTGTGTAGATGATAGCCAGAGATATTGTCAAAAGCATCAAAAATGGGCAATCTTAAGAGGATTTAGCATTTCCAATTAATGTAGGATTGTTACATTCTTATTATTATTAGGCCTACTACTATTATTATTAATATTAGATTACTTTTATTATTAAATTACATTAAATGATTGCAATACCGCAATAACGCGTGATGCGCTGTGAGGATAATAAAATAGGCTATTAGCTTACTCCTCATTGAAAGTTTTTAAAAGTTTTTTTTTTTTTTAAACAGGTCTATTAATTTATACAATGAATTATAGGCCTATAATTATTATTACTAACACTGCAATCAAAATTCAGAGCAGCTTTATTTCATGTACCAATTTTCAAAAACAACCTGTTTAACGCAAAATATGTTTCTTCTCATGTTTTTCACTATACGAGCCACAAGAGAAATATTAAGGGAATAATTTAATAAAGTTATATACCGTTATCAGCATATGTTAAAGTAGATTTGTCTCTCGTTGTCTCAGAGAGTATATGCGCCGTTAATGCAGCATTAGCCATCAGTTTTTTTTTTACTTTCACTTTCTCTATTAGTGAATTGACTGACCTTGCTTGACTCCTCCCCCATATTATCAATTGTTTATAGGCCACATATTAGGCACTTTTTTTTAGGTTTTTAATGTTTATTTTTCAATGTTAATGAGAGTGAAAAAGGGAAACAGGAAAATTTTTTGGAAATCCTTGGGGGGGCTGTGCCGGGGCTAAGCAAGTTTCTACCCCATCAAGCCCCCGCCCTGTGCTTCCCTAAACTGGTGCACAGAGAAGATGAGGAAGACCATGATGATGCCCCTGAACCACACAATCTTGAACAAGAGCAGGAGAACATGTGCAGGACAATCTGGCTGTTGCTGTGTCTGCTCCAAACATTCATGTGCCTGTTCTCTATGAGAACAACTACCTGTAAAACATTTACACAGAGTAAAACATTTTACATTTCATGTTTTTAGCATTCCATTTCTTGCTAAATTTAATTTCATGTTTACAATGCAAATTTTTGCTATAGCTTTATTACTTTTGTGGTGTAGTGAACTGGTAAGCAGAAGGTTGCTGGTTCGATCTCCGCAGTCGTCACCACCGGTGTCTTTACTCCAGGTTGCTGCAGGGGTATTGAGGGTCCCTGTAATAAGAGCACTGTAAGTCACTTCAGATAAAAGTGTCTGCCAAATTAATAAATGTAAATGTGATTTTTGTAAATCCCTTTTTGTGTATTGGGCAAAAACGCTCAAAGCTGCTTATTTTTGAAGTTTATTTATTCAAGGTACTACTATAATATAAATGCATACATATATTTCTTACAATTTCTATTTGGGGGGTTTAAATGGTTAGTTCACCCAAACAGATGAATTAAATTAGTATTTACTTGCCCAAAGCTGTTCAATCCTTGTGATTTTTTATTTATTTTTTAACACAAAAGGTTATTTTGGTAAAGTTTGTCCCGCTGGTTTCTGTTCATATAATATCAATTATTATTTAAACTTTTTATTTAAACATACCGAACCGTACCGAAACTGTGACTCTAAAACCATGATACAAACCGAACCGTGAAAAAGTTGAACCATTCCACCCCTAGCTGGCATATATATATATATATATATATATATATATATATGTGTGTGAGAATGAGAATGAGCTTTATTGGCCAGGTATGTTTACACACACAAGGAATTTGTTATAGCGACAGAAGCTCCACAGTGCAACAGAAAGACAGCAACAGGACAGGACACAGATAATACAAGTAATAATATACAAATATACAAAATAGGCAATGTACAAAAAAAAAGCAAAAACAAGCAAAATAATAAAAAAATTAAATACAAATATAGGCTATAGTATGGTGTGACAGGTCAAAATTACATACCAAAATGTTAGCTTTTTTGCTCTAATTCTATGGGCCCTATCGTACACTGGCGAAATGCGGCGCCAGGAGCGACACAAGTGTTTTTTGCTAGTTTCAGCCTGACGCAGTTATCATTTTCACGTCCTGCTGTTGTTTAAAGGGGTCATATGATGCTTTTTTAAAGATCATTATTTTGTGTATTTGGTGTAACAGAATATGTTGACATGCTTTAATGTTCAAAAAACACATTATTTTTCAAATACTGTACATTATTGTAGTTCCTCTATGCCCCGCCTCTCTCAAACGCTTTGTTTTCTCCTTCCTCTCAAAAGTCCCTCCTTCCGACAAGCGCAGTCTGCTCTGATTGGTCAACTGGCACAGTGCATTGTGATTGGCCGAACACCACAAGCCGCGTTGGAAATATAACGCCGCTTTCAAAATTAAAGACAGTTAATAATGTCCTTAGTTTTACCATCAGTTCAAGCCCAAAAAAGGAACGGAGTCACGTGACAGACACAGTGATGAAGCTTGTATGTGTTTGCACACAAGCCACGATTAAGACGATTTCTGACACACTGTACACTCTGCTGTGATGTGACCGTCTCTCTCTCACAGTCACACACAGAAGCGCCAGATTGTCATAGCAAAGTCAGAATTACCTCCTCTCCTAGGTTCATGAAACAGTCGTCTATAAAGTGCGTTGCTGTTCACAGCTTCTCCCTGACACGGCTGCTTCAACACTACTGCGGTTATTGAAACCACGCCTTATGCAAATATTCCCACACCGTGACGTAGACATGTGGGGCGTGTTTGAATGAGCCATTTTAGGGGGGCGTGGCAGAGTCTTAACTTTTATAAAGAATATATCTTTGGTTTCGATACTTTAGTCTTTGCAACTTCAGGGACCTTATCTATGCACAATCAGCTTGTAACACTCCAAAGAGAAAGGAAAACTTGAAATCGCATCATAGCAAATGCATTGGCGCACATTTGTGCACCCATGGGTGTGTAGGTCTGAAAAAGAGGTGTGTTCAGGAGCAGTGTTGGCGCGTTGCTATTTTGAGGCAACTGAACGCGCTCTTTAAATAACAAAAAAAGTATTGCGCCATTGACTTAAGACCAGGTTTTAGTTGGTAATAATGCGCCTATATGCAGGTGCACAACGCACATACACTCTGCTTATTACACACACAGAGACGCGCAGCAGCACACAAACATGCCAAATATTAAAAATGATAGGATTACAATGTAAACGATTATTATTGTGTACATAAATATATAAAAATGCCTACATGTCATAATGGATAGTCAATTGCTTTCTTATGTACGTTGTTTTTTGGGTTTCACTTTCGCTTTCGAAAACGATCACATTCTGCAAGGAGGGGAGAGGATGGAAAGCGGATGCACAGTAACTCGTTTTGGGGGGCACGGCCGGCGAAGCCCTAATTGCACCTGCGCCGTGCACTTTAGACCATGCGCTTAGATCGTTAAAACAGGGCCCTTGATGTTGTAGATACACTTGGAGCAGGAAAGTTGATGGCTTTTGCAGGATGACTGGTCAAAGGTGTTGACAGTCTGTTAGGTGCAGCTGTAAGACTCAAAATGGTTTCCCAATGAAACCAAAGTTCAGGTACTCACACAACACAGATGCCATGCAACAAAACAATACACTTTCTATTCTGAAGAGACAATTTTAAAGAAAACCATTTGCTAAGCTGTCCCTTCACCCATCATTAAGCCCCTCCTTTCTTCCCTCCTGGGTGTATGGCCCTGGTCACTGAAAGTTGACTTAGAAGGGTCAAGAACTCCAGTTACTATCCTTACATTCTGCATTTATTATATCTTAAGAATTCATGATCTTAACCCTTTCATGTTTGGCATCATTTAAAATGTATCAGTGTGATTGGTAAAATGGTCTCAATTTCACAGTAGTCACTTATATTATGACAAAGATTGAAAACTTTTGAAGAATTGTGTTCTGCTGATGAGGGGGTGTGTCTCCCTCAAGGTCTGTGAGAATTTTTGCTTTCCTTTCTCCAGCCAGGTGCGACCCTGAGTCAAGAGAACCTAACAAACAAAAAGGTATTTTATGTTTTTACAACTGATTTGAAGATTTCTTTGTTTTTTTTTCTAATGCCCCAAACCATTAGAAAAAAATTAACATTGAATTACATTTTTGTCTGATATCCAAAACTAGTCATCAGCTAACATTTCCCTTTAGCATGAGAGGCAGAAGGATACAGAGGAAGAGCAAAAATCAGGAGACGATGTGATGATAAAAATTTGTTTATTGAATAATCTTAGCTGTTTGAATTCTCAGCCAGACTTCAAATGGCCAGCTCAAATTCAACAACTGTTAACATAGTTAAGTAAAGAAATTTACTGCTGCACGGTATCATACCACAAAATCTTTTAAATTAAAACACTCCCTGATCACTAACTTTCTTTTGTAGACAATACAGCATAAAACACAAAATCTAACATTAATAGGAAAATAATAAAAAAATTAAAAGTAATATGTAGTTATTGGATAGATATCAGATTACTCTTGGTTGTAACATAGCATGCATTTTCTGTAAAACTGCTTTGTGAAAAACAATACAAATAAACATTAATTGAAAAGAATAGATCGATCAAATGAAATTGCATAATTTTCTCTACAACAAGGCTTTAATAACATCAGAATGTTACGGTTGATTCTCAGGAAATGCAAGAGATGATAGCAGAGCCATTTCTGATTATTTTGGTGCACCAAGTGAATTCGTCTATTGATGGGGTAGACTCTGTGTCTACTCAGCTGATGTTGCACAAAGAAATCTCTTAGTTTGCCTAAAATCTCCTCTGCCTGATTAATTCTATACCTTCGATCTAATATGCATAGTTTTTGATGAACACATCTGTAAAATGCATTATTGTTAAATGCTGATGTTATACTTGTCTCCGCTTGATTCCTGAAGAAAGCACAGTTCAGGTCACTTCTTATTCCGGTGCTTTTCAATACGTACACAGTTTCACACCAGAGATCTTCATGATCTGTTCTTCTCTTGATTTCAGTGACACTAAACTTCTCATATGGAGGAATCAGTACCTCTTTCTCTTCAGGAAATCTAGAGTAATTTGCCAGATCAGCACCTTCACAAGTTGTGATTTCAAAACAAGACTTATCTCCAAATACTTCTGCTTCTGTAAGATCAAGTGAGGATGAAGCAAACTGGCCAAAACGAACCTCTGTGTTCAGGACATTCTCAGGAAATTCAACGTTTGTAGCACGATATGTTAATTTGCATCCATTTTGCATTTCTTTCAGAATTTGTATTGCTTCTGCCAGGAAAAAGAAAAGTGAATACCATGGGAATGTCTTGTCTTGGTAATTTTGTTTATCAGTACGAACAGCATTATTGAAAACCTCATACAGATCAAAACGTGAGTTAGTGTACACATAAATGGCAACTGAATGATTCCATGTCAAGTTATCATTTGGGATCGTGGCATTAATTTCACCATTCTGCCAGGCTTTTTTAAATTCAGGTGACCTATTCAGTTCATTCTTTAACAATACTGTCTTCACCTGGTCTTGCAACCAACATAAAGGTCATCAACTGAATTCTCTGCCATATCCAATGGAAATATCTGTCCATCAGCAGCATCAGTTCTTGGATCCTGCAGGAATCATAATGATCAATCATCAGTATCAGTATGTATGTGTGTTCATTCTAGAACACAAGCTCACCTGTCCTACAGCAGCTGAAATTAAAAGAAGAGCTTCAATCATCAGCAGCATCTTGATTCAGCTCAATCTCTCAGATGATCCAGTAGATCTAGTGAAGCACAGATGCTGAAAGACAACAAAAAAATCTAAGACATAATAGACATAACAGTCAAGATAAATTAACAAAATAACAAAATAAATAAATAAAAAATACAAGTTCAATTATATGTTCCTCTTATATTAATGTAGTTTACCCCCGAATGTGATTTTTGCTTTTCTTTTGTGAGGTTCTTCAGGAGCTCAGGAACTGTGATGAGACGAGAAGATCAGAAAAGTCATCAAGCCAGACAACAACAGCAGTATTTAAACCAGCATATGAGGAAAAAAAAAAGATTCAGACATACCATATTTAGATTTTCCTAGAATATTTGCACGAGGATATGAAACTGCAATCATGCATATTCTTTAGCATATGAGGAACACACACACACACACATACACACACACTCAAAATCCAGTCAGATATATCATATTTAGATTTTCTTAGAATATTTGCATCAGGATATGAAACTGCAACTATGCATATTCTAAAACAGGTGTTTGGTTCCATTTAGGCTCTTTACTCATGATGTGCATGCTTCATGCCTCGATTCAGTCATGTAGTGGTTGTTCTTTGCCTTCATCATAATCTTGAAACTTTGGGTCCTCATATTCAAAACATTTTCAATAATAACTGAGATGATGCTGGAGAGTCTAGTCCTAAAAGTAGTATAAACATTTTACTATGATAAAAAAAAAAAAAAATCATACTTCTATAAATTCTGGTTGGTCTCTAGAGGCTGGAATACACTACACAACTTTACAAGTGTGAACAGATTATAAAACACTAGACGTTGGCACCTTTAAAAATCTTCGGCTGCCACTTCAACACAGACTAAAAGTCTTAATATTATTTAACTCAATTATAGCTAGCATAATAATTTCTGACAAAACCATTAAATAACATGTCTATGTATGGTTTATAATTAAATGGCATTCTATCTCCCAAAAGTTCAGTCTTCTTTCCATAGTATTTCACATAAAATAAGACCTGGCGTAGGGAGAGATGTGGTTTCTCTAGCATTATGTCTACAAATAGTGAATAATGACCCCACAAAGTCACTGTGTGTTACTTTTCAAGGGAAATAATAGTGGAAATGTTCAATAGTCAAAACTAGCAAAAAGTGTTTATCAGAGGTGTAAAGAGTACCTGAAAACCATACTTGAGTAAAAATACAGATAGCTTACAGTGAAAGTTACTCCACTACAAGTTACAAGTCACCAATTCCAAAGCAACTTGTAAAAGTCTTAGAGTATCTGATTTTAACAGTACTTAAGTATTTTACTTATACTAAATATAGGCTCAAAGATGCACTAGTCAAAGAGACATTTCAGTCAAAAACTGTAATGTTGTGGAGAAGCTGGGGAAAACAGGCAGAGGCAAGGATCTATGTGCAGGTATTTCATGGAAAAACTAGAACAAATAATAAGCCAAAAAACAAGGGGAACAAAGAACAGAATGACAGGCAAACGGCCAACCATTACATTCAACAACTCACAAAGAACTAAAGAAACACTTGATGTGCTGGTTTTGGCCTCATTGCCAGCTGCAGTCATGTCCTTATATATATATATATATATATATATATATATATATATATATATGTGGCAGAACGCTGAGGGGTTAAAGATTTAGCACGACTACGCCACCCAGGGACCTATAATAACACATTTATTTTTAGGCAACACAGGTCAGCTCACGATAAATTGTCAGGAGACGTAGATATACAAAAGATAGTTTTTATTTCAATAAAAAAAGTGTTTGTTACAAAAACAGAGAGTAATAGAAGAGTAATCGCTGAGCGCAACAGTTCACATATAACAGACTCAATTCCACGCTTCACAAAATACAACGATGGGCGACCTGGTTCATCAAGGACATCCAAGGATCAAGATACAGGAACCGAGGCTTGGCAGGAGGGCATAAGGGCACAATCGGCCTACACAGCAAAACACCCTTCACTTATACCTGTGACACACACACACACACGACCACTCCAGCCAGCACTCGTGAAAGAAACACCAACACCAGGAATTCGCGAATACCAAATAATAATTAAAATCAGAATATCAACTATAATAAATTTAAAAACACATACCGTATGAGTAAGTTCAGAAATCCAATCAGTCAGGCAGACAAATTGTGCTGGGAAGCTGAGAGCTCGTTCAGTCTATCTGGGAGACAATTGGTTCGACGGAGGAACAGAACGTGTCCGTAATGTTAGGTAAACACCCGCACCTGTTGTGCTGAATCAGTCTCGCTCAAAACTCTGACTATAAGTGAATACAACAAAAAGACACCGCTACAACACGAACAACTTATTAAATAAAGGACACGTCACGACCGACTCCCTTACCTGCAGCAGGGCAATCTCAGCCAAATGCCAGCCACAGGGTTTCCTTCAACATGCCATTCTATATAAAAGTACACTAATAAGAGCTTCAGTGTGCAACTAACAACACAGCCAACGTTATCCAACATACCTGGATGGCGACTAAATGTGATGCAGAAAGCAAAGGGGCGTGACTCGTAACCCCATACTACCTCACCCACGAATTTATATATTCGCTCACTGCCCGATGATAGGACAATCAATGAGCAACCAGCCAACCAAATGTAAACAGGAAAAGCTTCAATAGTCTTGCCACATATATAAAACACCTGTGATTCACAACTACTTGCTAAGGCGCTCGCATTCATGTAAAGTAGCCTTGTTGATAAGTTTGGGTGAGTAAGGGCAAAACGCACAAGATATAGTACTTTCAGTGCCCTGTAGTTGGCGATATCACATTTTTTGTAGCAGAAATAAACTGCTGCAGAAAAGCTAGGTGCTATGCAAAATGTAATGTGTAACTGCAACACTCATTTCAAATGTAGTGGAGTAAAGAGTAAAAGTTGCTAATATCTTTGATACTCAGTACAACTACAAAGTATCCGAAAAGATACTCAAGTACAGTAATTAGTTACATTTACTCTAATACTTTACACCTCTGGTATTTATATATGAATAAGTATAAACTACATGTAAATAAACAATCATACTTTCAAATTATATCTCCCCTGATAAAGATTTTAGTAAAAAGTGTGTCAAACAGCCCTGGTCTCCCATACATCTACTGTAAACTCTTCAAAAACGATTCCCATTCACTTCCACAAACACACACACGGGTCATTCCTGGGATTCGGTAATATTTCAGTCCCCCGGAGTTTCACTTCACTGAGGCACTTCACTGAGTTTGTACTTAGAGAATTCTTAACAAAATGTGCATAGTGTTTGTGATTTTTGGCAATAATGTAAGCATTTATTTGTTCATTTCTTGTGAAAAATATTTTTCTAAAAAAATGCAAGATTTTTTTTTATAAAAAACAGACTTTAACACCTGCAGGAGGAGCTGAACATGTTTAAGTGAGCTGCTGCACGGCTATGTATCTTTATGGTTCATGAAAGCATATGTTCAGCCTGTTTAATTAACAAAAGATAAGGCCAGTTTTAACTGAATTAACCAATCAATTTACTGAAATTGTTTCACAACGGATGATTATTGTTATAGTATCAAGGTTATTTGTCTAACACAAGCATCGTTACAAAAAGGTCTAGTGGTTCAGTCTCTAGTCTGCTCTCTCTGTCTTTACTGCTTCTCTCTCAGCTGTCCTTCAACAAATCACTGAAGATCAGAACAACAGCAGAATCAGGTGCTTCAGACTCAGGACTCACCACAGAATAACAAGACTATACCAAGAATTCATGACCAGAAACTGAACAAACATCAGGACAAAAACACTAAACAGTTGGTAAATACAGCGACTCCTGGTGGTTACTTAAATAGTCACGATTATCTTAAAATCACAATGTTGAATGTTTATGTACAGAATAAACTGATCTCTTTCACTCCATGTAAATTGATCAATACTTTAAATAAAAGTGTTATTAAATAGTTTGAAACAGAACATTATGAAGCAAACCTATAAGCTTGTGCTTACAGTAGATTTTGTTGAAAAACTGGTAAGAAAATTAGACAACGCTAATTTAAGTAATTCAACAAATAAACATTTAATAATAATAATAATAATAATACTCCAAAATGTGAATTATTGCTCTTCTTTTGCTTGCTTCTTAGCTATGTCTTCTTAGGCTACGATGAATATTGTTAGCTCTATAATAAGTTGCTTGTGATTTTCCTCTTATGTACGTCACTTTGGATAAAAGCGTCTGCTAAATGAATATAAATGAATATTGATATTCTCAAGTCTGCAAACATTTTCTGATTCCCCTCCTGTAACCAGCCATTACCATATGATAAACTATAAAAAGAGTGTGTGGAAATAAATGTCAATCAATAAATCACTGTAATAAAAACGAAAATACATTTTTTGGAGGTCACTGAAAATCAAATTGAATGACTCTTGGCATCCAATTCTCTGATTTTCAAAAAGAAAGAAAAAAGAAAAGAAAAAAAAGGGTATTAAATGTCAAAAACCAATTTATATGCAGCTGCAGGAATAAGTTTGTGAACCTTTTGAACATGTGGTCCGATCATACTTTAACAATTCTAGACAAACACGACAGACTAAAATAATTACACAAACAATCATACTTTTCACATTTTTATTGAATACACAGTAATCATTAACAGTGCAGGGAGGAGAAAGTAAGAACTCTCTAATTTACAGCAGCAAAACCATCACATTATTTTCTGTCGCTGCTGATAATACTTTTGACTAATTTTGGTTTATCTCTCCCTACAGATCTGTTTCAGTCTCGAGAGCACAGTCCTTGTTAAGTTATGCCACAAAATCTCATTTGTCTTAAGATCAGGACTTGGGGCAGCATAACTTTTTTTAGCCATTCTTTTGTTGATTTACTGTACTTGTGTGCTTTGGGTCATGAACACCTTTCTTGTTCGGTGTTTTTCTGATAGTAGACACACTGTAAAAGATACAGGAAAAACTGTAAACACATTTACAGAAAAAAACTAAAATTTACAGTATAAATCTGTAATTTACAAACAAGGAAATTTGAATGTGAACCAGTAAGTTCAACAACACACACTGCTATTAAAATCTGTTTTGTACCTTTAACATACTGACAACCTCCATAACAATGCAGGGAGTAAAAGAGACAGCCACATGAAGAATCAAACCTCATCACAAGTAGATTCGCCACAAGCAGAAGTATGTACTAATATATAGAAGGTGCACAGAGTCATTCATGCAAACATAAAACACCATCATGGTAACACACGATACTTAAATAATGCAATAAACTTTCATTAAACAACAGAAGATGTAACATAAAGCCCAAATGCACATAACTGATAACAAAAACAAAAAAACATGATTATTTAAACAAAATACTTTCAAATGTGGAGTGTCATGCAGGGAATTCTCAAGTAGGGCTCGCTGCATCCTGCGGTGGACATCCAACCCCACCCACATCCAAGTGTGACATCATAAGCCACGCCCATACCCCATACAGCCACGCCCACATCAAAGCATTACATCAGAAACCACGCCCCTATCATATACGTCACCTCTTGTGATTCCCCATCCCGGTACCGGGAAACCCAGAAGTAATGTTATGTTGAAGCAATTTACAGCCGTTTCGGGGATCTAAATAAAATAATGTTGCCTTTCGTTTTACTAATACACGTTTTCTTATTTCTTTAAAGGATGTCTAGGCTAAAATGGCACAACTTAAATCTAATATATTTAATATGTCTAATGTACAGAGCTGATTTTGTCATCACAACAGCCTGTAGAACACTTGCATTGGTTGATTAAATTAGGCTAATTGTAGTAAAAAACATCTACACCTTACCTTATTCATGTATGTAATGAGATAAATTCTCATTTATTACCATCGATTTTAAACTACCTTTTAGATTTATCAAATTTAAAGGGGACAATTAGATTGTGTTATTGTAAAAGTCACAACACATTTTTATAATTTATATCGGTCATATAATTTTCTAAAGATGTGTTCCACTTATCATAAATTGTTAACATTTGAATGATAGGATTGACAGTTATCCATATGCAGTAGGTTACACATACATATGCTAAATAGAGATTGCTTGCTTTGATAGATTATACAAGTAACATGGCATTGACATTCAGGCCTTGTTCATCAACAAAACTTCATATGAAGTGTGTCCAGCTCCTCCACATATTTAAAGATGAATAAACATACATACCTTGCTTCTTTAGGTATTTTTATATTTATTATTTTACAAAAATAATTAAATTAAAAATTTAACTAAAAATACATTTTCTATAAAGCAGTAGAGCAGGTCTCTGGAGAAGACACACCAAACAGAAAAGTAGACAGACATAATTGGAATAATTTCCCCTCTCTCCAATCTCATTGTCACACTAATTGGACGAGACAGGAGATAAACTCAACAGCATTGAAATGGAGGATTCTCAGAGTTTGCCAATATTTGGATGAATTACAGATTGTCGATCAGAACTATATGTGATGACCCTTGGTTGAGGACAATTACCAGGAAGTTTCTGAGTTATTTCAAAGAGGTTACTGCATAACTTTGCTGAGCATACATAACAGGAGTTTGTAGGGTGTGGTTCTGAAACAAATTAAACACAATGTAAATAAACTTACTGGTACTGTACCTGTATATAGATATTGCACAACATAAATGCACAAATAAATAAATGAAGAATAATTTCTGTCTAGCTCTCCTGTTACCCAAAAATCAATTTGACCCCTACAATTTATACCTCTAGAATATGATTTCTTTAAACTAAAAGTCTGTGTCAGGTCACTTATGTCTATGTTGACTACTTAAATTGTCCTTTAAATATAATTTTTTTCAGGTGCTTGTCCAGGTGATTTACCAGAGTACATCTGCATATTCCAGGCATAGATGTACTGTGCATCACATGCAGCCCATATTTTTATGCCATATTTGGCTGGTTTGCTTGGCATGTATTTTTTGAAGGGACAGCAGTCATGAAATGGATCCAGACATGCATCCACAGTGATGTGGGGGCCTGGATTGTAAAGAAAGGGTAATCGCTGGACGCACTTGTCCCATACATCCAGTCTGTCACGCTGTTGTCAGCCCTGACGTGTTTCTTTGTCATCAAAGTGTAAGACACGGAAGAAAACATAAAATGAGCAACCCAATGTAGGCTAGCAAGTCAGTCACATCAAAGTCCCCATATACCCTGCTCCCCTCTAAGTTTGTCAAGTATATTTCAAGTATATTCATTTTAACTGATGGTGTAATGAAAAGCTCAAATGCTGATTTTATATCTTGGACATGGCTGACGGCATATCTGGTGGGCCCTGGAACCATTTTGATGACATTAGCAGCACTAAGCTTACCCTGTCATTCAAGTGGGGAGCGGGACCATAATAACTTTCCATTTTTGTCTGCTGGTGGTTGAGAGACAATAGGAGGATCAACACTAGGAGTCTTATTTTCATCTGAAGAGGATGCCTCATAATCAGGGTCCTCCTCAACATTATCGTCTGTCTCAGACACATTCTCCTCTAAGTCACTTTCACTGTCAAAAAAAAAAAAACTGGGACAAAATCTCTATAACTATAGCAGGAATCAAATGTTACAGGGTAAAAAAAGAGAAAAGAAAGTGCAGGGTAGCGCAGACGCCACAGAAGATCAATCATTAAAATATAGAATTGCTAAAGATTGGAAAAAGAGGGCTTGGGCGATTCAAATTCCCTACTATAAAATGCTGATCATCTGCAGAGACTTACAACCAGTGTTGGGAAGGTTACTTTGGAAATGTAATAGGTTACAGATTACAAGTTACCCTATTTAAATTGCAATAAGTATTGTAACTACTTCAATTACTTTATTAATCTAACTGATTACATTTGATTACTTTCTAACAAATGTTTTCAAATGTTAATCATTTTGAAACATTCAAAGCAGGCAGGGTTAATCAAATCCTTTCATAGATATGACAGGAAACACTGGCATTGGATTTTTTTTTTTTTTTAACTGTTAATCTTAAAAAAAAAGTATATACATGAACCTAAATAGGAAAGAAAACAGATATCGAATAAGCATGTGTCCTATTTTGTGTCCTAAACTCCTGAAACACTGGTGTTTCATATTTTAGAGCAGTCAATGGAATTTGGGAAAGAAATCAATCATATTATGTATGTGAAAATATCCAGATGTAGCCCCCTTTGAAATCGCTAACATTTTCATATGTAACTGTAATTGAATTACACATTTTTTTTCTCAATAACTGTAACAGATTACAGTTACATTTATTTTTTTAATAAAATTATGTAATTCTGTTACATGTAACTAGTTACTCCCCAATAGAGGGTGACAAGGGAGTGAATTTTCAAACCTCTCCCGTCCCACTCCCACAAAAATATTATCTCTTCCCGTCCCAATCCCACGAAAAAAATGGGGGAAAATCCCATCCCGTTCCACTCCCGGAAGAATGACTCACATTCCCTCCCACTCCCATTGTTTTTTTGTGTTTTTTGGCCGAAATCTGTCAGTTACAGTAAAAATATAGTAGGCTACAGATCACAGCGTGCCCACCTTAGTTGAATAAAAACCCAAAATGCAGTTTTTTGTAATTATATTGAAAGCCAGTTTGCACAGTGTACATTGCACATATTAAATTTCATGTAAATCATCCATGCTAACACACGTTTTCTATTTGAATTTTATTCATTTTTTTCATTTGAAAGTAGACATTTCACTCTCTATAGATATATTTTTCAAAGACAGAGTTTCGAAGTTTCTCGCTCAAGTTCACAGAGACCCTAAAGCGCATCCTGTTTGCTTAAAAGCGCAATGTTTCATTGTTATTCTGAGTGCACACAAATAAACGTACAGTCCTTACAGATTCGAAAGATGTATTAGGCTACTTTTATCTGTATGACCAAAAATTACGGCGATTTTAAGAGCAAGTGAGCGCACCGGCGCCTGTCCTGCAGCGAGCGCGCTATTCAGCTTCCACTCTCCACACAAACACTTCAAATAGCGCACATTTCTCTAGATTAACATCATATTGAGTGGCCATGTAAAGTTGCTACTACATACATCGTTCAGATGAAAAGCCATATTTGAGGTTGATGAATGATATGTGACCGTTTGGATGTCCTGCCCGAGTGTATTACCACACAGACCAGCCGTTAACAATCTGTCCATCACGGACTGCGTCATTCACTTAACCAGCCACAACAAAGCAAACAGGAGGAGAGCATAAAGAGATAGGGCAACTAGAATTGAGTTCAGAATTAAAATATACAGTTTATAGTTTATATATATATATATAAGGTATATTTGTGTGTAAAGTTGAGTATCATTACTATTCCCGATCCCGCCCACTCCCGATTACATTTTTTCCTGTCCCGTCCCAATCACGTGATTCGTAGCGATTTTGTTTCCCATCCCGCGGGATTCCTGAAAAAATGTCAGCCTCTACTCCCCAACACTGCTGACATGTAATACAGACTAGAGTGCAGGAATGTTTTCAACCTGATGATTCTGAGTTGTTTGCTTAACTGACATTATGAGTTTTGTGACTGCTGAAAGTTGCCCAGCATTTATTCAGCACAGATACTATTTTTTTCCCTTATTTCGTTCATGTAATGTACATATTTTCAGCCAGATATCCCAAAAAGATAAAAGAGAGTCTAGAATATGGAAAATCATACATTTCATTGAGAGCTGGAAACTGGCTGGCTGGAGAAAAAGGTCACGTTGTCCATCTTCATCAGTGTGTGTCAATAATACATGCAAATATAAAAATTTATAAAACATCAAGAGATGTAAAGAGATGTAAATGTAAAAATATTAAGAGACTATTTACAGTTCTATTAATTCACTAAATTCCTGATGTGCTCATTTAGTCTTAGTGACCACAGCAACTTCAGCCGCAGCACAAGAAACAGTGATATTCAGCATCACATTTTCATGACATTTTCATGACAAATTCATGTGAACGATGTCAATCACATTGAGACTGGCATCTGAAAAACTCTCTTGTAAGAAGGAAAAGTGTGTTAAATAATATCTCAAATTATATTCACAACTTTGAGGTAAAGTATTCTCATGCCTATAAATAAAGCTATCAAGGTCTTCTTTTGTGATAGTTCATAATCTTAAACATTTCATTACTTCACCAATATTATATGTTAATACAATATGCATGATTCATTTGGACTATGTACTTTAGCTATATCACTAACTTTGTGCCAATTTTCAGTTTAAGATAAGGATCAAATGACAGGAAAACAGAGAGACAAACTGAAAAACTCGAGGAATTGATTGTTCATATTTTACAAATAAGCTGCAGTGATTTTAGTCAATTTCTATCAGCAAATGTTTAAACTGATCTACACTCACATCACATGAGACTCAAACCGTTTCTGTGGCCATGTTATCATAAAACTCTGCATAGTATGAGCTGTTGAACAATGTGTTACGGTCCGGGTGGAGAGATGAAACAAAGACTCAAAGATGCAGGAAGAAGTAGCTTTATTTAGCAAAAAAAAATTAAAAATAAAAAAATAAAAAAATACAAGAACAAAAACTACCCCAAGGGGGGAAAAGCAGGCAGCCAGGCCCAAACAAGGAGGAACACATACGCATAAGACCACATACGACACACATACGCATAAGACCACATACGACACACATATGTACAAACAACAAACCAGCACAGGATTGCAAACACTGGGAGACTAAGTAGGGAGCTAACGAGGAGGGTAATGAGGGAAACACAGGTGGAACCACTGAATAATAATGAGGTAACCAGATGTACGGAGTCAGACAATAGACAGGAGAGAGCACATGACACCAAACAAACACACAACAAGCCATGTGCTCACACAAAAACACAGTGTCCTCTGGTGGCCGTCTGGAGCACACCAGCTGAAGACAGTGACATGACGTTACAGCCATTAAAAGGCAGATAAAATGTCTAAATTATCATATATTGCTGGCTTTTTCTCTGCATCTCCTTATGAACATTTCTCTGTAATATCAACAGAATAATACCCAGTTCTCTTCTCAGTGTTTCACAGTCAAATCATTAGTTCTCTCACATGTAACCATTGTATTTCGCTCCTTATTTTCACTCCTCATTATTTGTACTCATGTATTGTCTTAATTCACAACAATAAAGCTGTACTGAATAATCATTTTCCTGTTTCTTTAGGGATCAGACATACTGTAATAAATTATATCCACCACTAAGAGGCACTGATGAGCTTTGCTTATTGTAGGCTAACACTTACTGTGTGCTGCCACCACCTTCTTTAATTTTAACCCAGTATGGTACAGGACATAATACTGGTTTTTAAACTCGAATGGTTTGAAGCAATCGGTTTCCCAAATTAAATGAGTTACCACATGGTGTTATAACAGTAACATACTGTAAAAAAGGAGAGCTGTAAATTAACAGTACAATGCTGTCAACCACAGCTGCCAGTAGCTTACCGTTATTTTACAGCACTTTTTTTTTTTTTTTTTTTTTACAGTAGATGAGACCAATCACAATTCATCATGCAAATACATAAGACCAAGAGGAAATCAGTATGAAAAATAAGCAAATTATATCATGATTAGTCAGTTCCATATTGAACATTAAACATTTTATTCATGGAAATCTACAGAAGATTTATAAACTTTAACCTTAATTCAAAATATAAAATATATAAATTAAAATATAAACCAACATAGCAAAGCTAAGGTGAAACAATATTTAAAAAAACATTTTAAAAAAATGTATGGAGGAAATCTGTACATTTAGCAGTTTGGGCACATTTTCGTGTTACATTTTTTACGGTTATGGGTTTAAAACACGCCGTAACCATGATGTTCAGCACCGTGCTGTCTTACTAAAGCTTCTCATTCAACAAATAAATCATCATCTAATAATGTTTCTGTCTGTATCTGTGCTGTAGTTCCTGAGAGTTTGACTCCTGGACTCATATTTGTCTCCAGCAGCCCCAGAATCAGACGCGCTGACAGAGTGATGCTCTGAATAAAGACTTCAACCCTGGTACAGTTACAGATGCATATTTCTGAGACATTGTTACCATCTCAGATTTGAGACATATGGAGATATCTATTCATCAGAGATCAGATTATAACTAAGATGTTTTGAGCTCTACAGTTGTGTCTGCTTAATGACATGATAATATGAACTACAATATAATTTTGTTTTCTAGGACAAGAAGAAATATTAATTAATTCTTCAAATGAATTTCTCAATTGCAGGCCAGGAAGCCTAACTTTGACCGACAATAGTCTAATTAACAACCAGGTTTTCTTCCTTTTTTGCATGCACATATTTTGTATTCATTTTCAGTTTTAGATGGTTATTTCAGCTTATCCAGAGTTATCATTAAGTGATCCTGGAAAGAGATATGAGTGGTTTTCTGCTTTTCTTTTACGTGTTGTTTGATGAGCACCTTATCTGTCTTTAATTTTATCCAGTAGCATCTGGTGTATGAAATCAATAAATACTACAGTAAATTCTTTATTATATAATTTATATAATTTACGTAAATATTGCTAATTTACCCAATATCAGGGTACCTCAATACCTCAAACACATTTTCACCACCATTTGTAGACCAAAAAAATAAAAAGTTTTCAAATTGTGAATTTATACTTAAAATACTTAACATAAAATCATGTTGAACTATGTTGTGGATGGGGAATACAATCCTTCATGTATTTTTTTATTTAGGGTTAAGAGGAAACATAAGTAAGGATTTGTCTCTGCACTGAAATGATAAAAAAAAAAAAAAAAAATATATATATATATATATAATATATATATATATATATATATATATATATATATATATATATATATATATATATATATATATATATTAGAGATAAATATACAATTTTAATTTAGATTATGATTTCTGTGTACAACCCGAATTCCGGAAATGTTGGGACATTTTTTAAATTTGAATAAAATGAAAACTAAAAGAATTTCAAATCACATGAGCCAATATTTTATTCACAATAGAACATAGATAACATAACATGTTTAAAGTGAGAAATTTTACAATTTTACGGACAAAATCAGCTCATTTCAAATTTGATGCCTGCTACAGGTCTCAAAATAATTGGGATAAATAACCATACATGTTTATTAAGGTACCTGTCTCGCTTTGATGATGACTTTATTTAATATCATATTTAAAGCAGTCTGTACAATATGGAGTTCATGAAAATGACATTCAAAACTTTATGCAAATATAATATCCATAAACATTAAAATAAATCTTGCTGTAATCTTTATAGTATAGAAGGTATTTCATTGTAATACTGTAGACATCTCTATTTCCTTTTGGTGGTGAGAGTTATTCCTTCCTAAATAAATAAAATAAATCAAAATCTATTTACTGACCTTTTTGCACTGTCATGATTCAGATTGTTAGAGATCAATGTTAATCATCAGGTTTTATGATGTTCAAAACTCACCAGCTCTTCTCTCACAGATGATCTGAAGAAGAATCACAGTAGGAGCAGCAAACACTGCAATCTCAACAATAATCACAATCACTGCAGGAAAGATGTGTGGACAGAATAGAGAGAAAGAAGATAATTAATTTGTGAAACTGTATATTGCTTATGAACAATGAACAATTATTGACAAACCATTTATAAATTCACTGATAGTTTCAGTGCATGCAAAGCCATTCCATACCTCTGATTAATGATCCAGACTACAGTTTCTGATGCTGTGTCAGCTGCTTTTTTGGATCATGAATATTAGTTCAGTTCAAACATAATGTGTCATCAGTAAGACATGCAAACACTGTTGTGTAGTAACTGCAAATGTGTGAGCAGCTGAAGTCTCAGTGTTTGGGGTAATGATCCATTTATCTATATAGGTATTTTAGGGATGCAAAAACCATAGACATAAAGATTAATTTTATCCCCATTTGGCTAAACTGCATTATTTAATTATAAAAAGACAGAGAAGTGAGAGACAGATGAAGTGTAGTGTTTCAGTGATCATGGACCTTGTTTTGTAGGAGCTGCTGCTGTAGTTTGTCTTGATTTCTTCTCAGAGTTTGAGCTGCTGACTGGAATCAGTGTTGAATCCATTACACCTGCAGAAGATGAATGTTCAGAGCACAATATATATATATATATATATATATATATATATATATATATATATATATATATATATTCAGTTTGTAATGTATTAAACACCCCTTTTCTTTTATTTATTTATTATAATTTTATTCTGTTGTCATTGTCTAACTTTTTTTTTCTCACTTTATTTATAGAGCACTTTACAACTGCACCTACAGACCAAAGTGCTGTACAATCACGAAACACTCATTGAAACACACAACTTAAGACAACACACAGTCTACTAAACAGCAAAGTCTAGCCCACCCTCTCAAAGGCTAAGGACAAGAAGTAGTTTTTGACTTCGCCTTTAAAAGCATTTAAAGATGAGACCTCTCTAAGTACCTGAGGAAGACTATTCCAGAGCTTCAGCCCTGCAACAGCAAAGGCCTGATCCCATTTTAACTTTAAATTAGTACGAGGGACAGTAAGCAATAACTTGTTATTGGATCTTAAAGACCTAGGTGCTTGACGAGCAGCAATGACCTCAGACACGTAAGCAAGGGCCATTCCATGCACTGCTTTAAAAACATATAAAAGAGTTTTATATTTTATCCTATAGTTCACTGGTAGACACTTGAGAGAAGCTAAAATAGGAGAGATACGATGACTTTTCTTCGCACCCACTAGCAGCTTATCTGCTGCATTCTGAACTAATTGCAAGAGTGAAATAGTGGTCTGGCAGGACTCCACATACAACACATTGCAATAGTCCAGACGAGACAAAACAAAGGCATTAATAACCTTATCTAAGTCGTTTCTTGACAGAATAGTCTTTAGTCGAGCAATAGACCTAATCTGGAAAAAAAACAATTCTTTTCTACAGCATTAATCTGCTTGTCAAATTTCAGCTCTGGGTCAAACACCACACCTAAGTTCCTTATTTGGTCATGGCAAATGGTACGACATGCCATACTTTTTAAAAATTGAGCCGAGGGGCAACTTATACAATAAAAATAAAATAGGGCCAATAACAGAACCCTGGGGTTCACCACAAGTAACAGGCACTGTCGTTGAAACAAAGTTACCATACTTTACAGAGGATGATCTATGTGACAAATAAGACTTGAACCACTCTAAAACCGTCCCACTAATTCCAATTAAATGGGATAACCGCTTTATAAGAATCATGTGGTCTATTGTGTCAAAAGCTGCACTTAAGTCCAATTGTTGAAGGTTGTATTACTGTTTGTATACTGTTTTTGAGCATTAATAAAAAAAATATATATAAAAAAGTTCTACAAGTTTCTATCTTCATTTTCGTCTTTCTTCTGTAGTTTTCCTCAGCTCCTGATTGGTCAACTTCAGATAAATCAACAAATCGGCTCATTCAACTGCACATACCTCACGAATGCGAGCCGACAGCTCCCAAACTTTTTTGACATGTTTAAAAATGATCAGGAGCTCGTGAGGCTCTTGGTTCAGCTCGTAAATCCTTCTCACACGATGCGAGCCACGACCATGCGAGCATCAACGATTCCTCCCGATGGGAAATGTATCACGTACGACATCATATGACAGCAAAAATAGCACCGTGTACGCCCGCCTTAAGACTCAGGCAGCTATATCTCACATAGACAATTAAGGACAAGGACGAGAAACACAATCAGACAAACATATGAATGTGAGGTGAGATGGTGTTTATTTTGTCATGCATTAAATTTGAAAATTTTGCTAATATTTTGCAGTTTTTCATTATTTATACCTCAGTAGTAGTTTTCATTATTTATACCTCATTTATATGAGAGTGAAATACAGTGAGCTGCAGCCCATTGTTCAGTTTGTCCTGAATCAATGACATATATTCTTCTGAAATTGACTAAATAAATGTAGTTTCTTATCTGTTTAATACTTGATAGTATATATCTGACTGAGGTGTTAATTTATCAGTAAATATTCTTCTTAACAGCTGATTATGTACCTGGTTGTGTAGGAGCTGCAGTTGATGTAGAGCTGGTGACTGGAGACGGTGTCTTTGTTTCGGTCGGAGCTGAAGATGAATGTTCAGATACGTCATAGATATCATATTTAAATGACTGATAATTAATTGTTAATATAAATAATTTACCTGAATACTTGACAGTATATGTGGCTGAGGTCTTCAGGTGATTTCTCTGTGTAACCTGACATCTCCACTCTCTGTTGTGATCTTCATTCAGGAGTGTTGTAGTCAGAGAGCTGATACACTGTCCTGAGGAGAATGAGATCTGAAATCTGAAGTCTGTCTGCAGATTCACACCAGCCTGATTCACCCAGATCAGATCAATTCCCTCAGAACAGACCAAATCATCACAAGAGACTTGATCATAATATAACTGACAGGAGAGAGTCACAGAGCGGCCTGATCTGATCTCAGACTGTGAGGATGATGAAGAGACTGAAACAGAAAATCAGACAGAGATTACACGACTGATTCCAGTCTTTTCAGGGACAACAATATTACTGTTTAATTCAACATATAATCATAATATTCACAGAAACACTGACCATGAAGAACATGCAGATAAACACGTGCATCAGCTCCTCGTTGTTCTTCATTCACATATTGTCTGCAGACGTACAATCCATGATCTTCTTTTGTGACTTTCTTGATGTTCAGAGAGCAGTCAGAGTCCAGACTCAGTCTCTCATGTATCTCTCTGTCCTTCTTCTTTATTCCTCCAGCAATCAGTTCAACTACCTCTAAATGTCTGGTATAGATCCATGTAGTTGATGTGCAGCCAGAAAGAGCATCATTACAGGACAGACGGACATTTTCACCAGAACTGCAGAACACATGAGTCACTTCTGCTCCACTGATACCTACAAATAATAATAATAATAGTAATAATACTAATAATAATGTGGGCTAATGACTTGATTATGAAATACAGTTTAAATAAACTCTCTGTGTCCTGTTTTAAACAGAAAATGAATCATGCAGAGTAAACTGTTATTGAACACATGAGTTAATTTACTCACACAAACCCCAAAATCTCTGCTGAATAACCCAAACCTTATTTCTTTCATCAGTTTTATTACTATGAAAACATTGTATTGTTTATTTGATGTTAAATATATTTAAGAAAGACTGATTGAATAAAAAACAGTTAATGGTAATATTGCCGTAAACACAAATACATGCACAGACAGACATATACACACACGTTTGTTTCTTTGAATTGTTTCTTTGAATCCATAGACTTCTATTACTTTTATACTGATTAAACAATATTTTCTATCCCCTAACCCTAAACCTACCCCTTACAGAAAACCTGTTTGCATTGTTACACATCATTTACTATTTTTAATATATATATATATATATATATATATATGTAGCCCGGGATATGAATTTGCGACGCCAGACACAGGATGAAGAATTCAAATGGGGCCTTTTATTCCAGACTGCACTTGGAACAGCGCAGCATTAAGTATGCAAATTTTGGGGATTGGGGCAGAAAAATGAAAACTTAAATACAGCCATTGAGAGAAATAAAGGTTGATCATCACATCAAATTGAGTGCACTTCTTTTTCCCACAATCAACATAAACAGCTAACATAGACAACGGTAGTAGCCTTTCATGCTGGAAAACAAATAGACACATAGTTGTAACCGCTGTCAACAAATCAAAGTTGTCAAACCAAATAAGGCTACTCAAATTACATGAAAAGGAAATTACAAGTTGCATTTTTGGGTATCCTTAATACATTACAAACACTATTGCACAATTTAACAGTCAACCTTACATTAGTAAAGGAGTACTCATAGGACTTCAACAATGAATTTGATGATTCAAACTTACAGCTCATCACCACTCTAGCACATGTAAACATTAACACTGCCATATGCTGACTCGATTTCCCTCTGCGGACGATAAAGGGACAAAATACAAAACATTTCCTTAACATTTGGAACACATGACATCAAAACAATAATACCATTATACTTGTTCCAATGAAACATGAATGCACATGACTAATAAACACTTTTACAATACAATAAAAGTGAACAACACTCACTTGAATGCTTCACACTCACACCGGAAACACTCAGAGGGTCTATAGAGCACTTTTCTCCCCTCTAAACAGAATAACTGTTTCAATAACACTGGTTTGCATTAAATTATGCACAAATTAAGTTTTTAACAGTACACTGATACAGATTACATCAACACTTACGCTTTGGTGAGAAACCGTTATTTTCCCCACACCGAACTGTTCGTCAGCAATCGCTGTCAATATGCAAAATTACACAGCCATCCGAATTCCCATCACACTGAGAACGAGTATATAACTCACTGTATGTGCATATTTCTCTAAATTTTGGGATTTAATGGACTTTAATGACCTCGATCCTCCATCTTACGAGGAACATTCACCCTGCACTGATAACTCGTGCTGCTCATCCGTAGCTCTCGCGGCACTTCACGACACTCACACAGACGTGTTTCTTAAAGGGCCAGCATAACATTATGGCAACAGATGAGAATACATGAAAACACGCTCTATGTGCAGTACATTCAAACCAGGGTGTGTAAAAAAAGCAGTCTTGTGCTTGACACTAACTTTTCAACCTGGTTACACTCTCCCCTGCTGAATGTCAACGTCCTCGGTGACTATCAACACTAATCATCTTGCGCCCCCTGAAGCTGTCCTGTGGTATAAAGGACCATTCCAGCTAGTACCTGGGAGAGCACATCATGACTGAAAGACACTGCATTGCATGCAGACGTGGGCAACCTGTATGGGTTATTGTGTACTCCTGCAGTTGTCCTCTGCGTTTTACGCACAGTGGGACAATTCTCTTCTTGCCTAACACTTCCTTTTCTTATTTTCCTAGGAGTAGGCACAGGTCTCATCGCTGGATTCTCAGTAGGTAAGTGGACACTTTCTATTTCAGACTCAACAGATACTGACGTCACTTCCAGGGTATCATCAGGTATCTCATGACTCTCTGGTCCTGAACAGTCACCCCTCCTGGCAGGATGCTCCACCTGATGATTCAAACAGTCTCTGGGCTCAGGAACTGGCTGTTCTGCACACTAAGGTATTGAAGCTGCTGTTGCTTTCTCCCTAGGACACAGCACTTCCTCCACTAGAACACACTCTGCCTCCAGTGTTGGCATATCTGGCTCTGAATCTGAGTTCATTACATCTCGGACAGGTGGTTTCCGACGCCTTGGCATTGGCACTGGGACTGAGTTAGTGCAAATCCTGAAGTTAGATCTGTGCACCTTCTTTGCTGGACCCCCTTCAACAGGCTCTACAGTGTATGTGGTCCCTTGAACCTCTAACACTCTGTACACAGTGGAAGACCAGGCGTCCTGAATCTTGTTTCGTCCAGGTGGACGGTGTCGCAGGTACACATGTTGCCCCACCTCTACAGCTGGGCAATATACCTTCTCCTCATGCTGCCTCGCTCTTTCCACAGCTTTCCGTTCAGCATATTCCTTTGCTCGAACATGGGCATCTCGGAGACGTTCTTGGTGCACTTTTAACCAGTCAGGCTTATCCTCTGTTACAGGCTCCTGGCCTAACAGAGCATCAACTGGCAGATGCGGCTGGACCCCGAACAACAGATAGTACGGTGAGTACCCTGTGGATGAGTGTGGTGTTACGTTATATGCATAAACAAGCTCAGACAAATGGTCCGGCCATCTGCGCTTCTTTTCGGGTGGGAGAGACTTCAAGAGGTCATGAAGGGTTCTATTGAACCTTTCACATTGCGGATTGCCCTGGGGGTGATGTGGTGTTGTGCGAGTTTTCTTGACCCCATACAACTTGCAGAGCTCCGCAATCACAGCGCTTTCAAAGTTCCTGCCCTGATCAGAATGTAGTCGTTGGGGAACTCCATACTTCAGGAACCATTCTCTGAGGAGGATCTTGGCGGTGGTCTCGGCTTTCTGATCACGAGTGGGAAATGCTTGACTGAACTTTGTAAACACATCAGTAACTACTAGAACATTTTCTCGCCCATCCGTGGCTGGTTCAAGTGTTGTAAAGTCGACTGCTACCACCTCCAGTGGCCGGGAGGCCAAGAATGAAGCCCAAGGTGCCTTAATCTTGGGTTGCGGCATCTTTGCTAACACACAGCGCTGACATTTCTTCACCCACTGTTCCACATCCTCATACATTCCTCCCCAGAAACATCTCTGTCTCAGCAGGGCTAAGGTTCTCTCGATCCCCTGATGACCCATCTGATCGTGGACATTTTTCAAGACTTGATCTGTCAGGCAGGTGGGTAAAAGCAGCTGGTGACATTCACCAGTATGGACATCTTCGATTACACGGTATAAGAGACCATCTCTTTCTCTGATCTTTTGCCACTGTTTCAACAGGGAACGTACGGATCTGGACAAACCCAACCTCTCTGGCTTGGTAGGTTTCTTTTTTCGACTCCAAAACTTCTTGAAAACACTGAGCGTTGGATCCGACTCCTGAAACTGACAAAGTTCTGCCTTAGAATACCCTCGCAAAGTAGGAGTACTCTCACCCACAACATCATCTTCTCCAGCCAAGGATGCCTGCAGCTGCCTGACTTTGCTATACTCCACACCAGCTGCTAACAGGTCTGGCTCCAGAGCGGTTCCCATCCTGAGTGAGTTACAGATCGCCACGCAGCCATCATACTCTGCGTCTTCGCTTTCAGAGTCTGGTTCACTAGATCCGGGTATCCTGGAAAGGGCATCAGCAGCAGTGTTGCATCGTCCAGGACGGTATTTGACTTCAAAATCAAAAACAGCAAGCTGAGCAGCCCAGCGCTGTTCAATGGCTCCTAATTTGGCAGTCGTGAGGTGGCAGAGGGGGTTGTTGTCCGTTATGATGGTGAATTTGGACCCCAGCAGATAACTTCGGAACTTTTCAGTGACCGCCCACTTAAGCGCTAACAGTTCCAACTTCATGCTGCTGTAATTTTGATCATTTTTCTCAGCCCCTCTCAACCTCCTACTGGCATATGCGATCACAGTCTTCTTACCCTTTTGATGCTGGTACAAGACTGCTCCCAACCCAAGATTGCTCGCATCAGTTTCAATCACAAAGGGAAGTGTGAAATCAGCATACCCAAGGGTTGGTGCTCTGGTAAGTTTGTCTTTGAGACGTTCAAATGCCATCTGACACTGGGAAGACCAAGAGCTCTTAAACACCTGAGCTGCCTTGACGGGACTTGTCTCTCTAAGGCACACATTCACTACATCATGCAACGGCCCAGCTATCTGGGAGAACCCTTCAATGAATCTTCTGTAATAGCTACAGAACCCCAAGAATGATCTGAGTTCCTTGAGAGTACTAGGGACTGGCCACTCCCAAACTGCACTTATCTTACCAGGGTCTGTACTCACGCCTTGGGCTGAAACTTGATGGCCAAGGAATCTCACTTCTGGCTGCAGGAAATGACACTTCTCTATTTTTATCTTCAGCCCAGTTTCTCTCAACCTTTTAAACACAGTCTCAAGGCGCACCAGATGTTCGTGAAAGGTTGGTGTACTCATCCACAAGTCATCCAAGTAGATGAGCACAATTTGGAACACTAAGTCACTCATGCTGGCTTGCATGAGCCGCTGG
Organism: Schizothorax lantsangensis; assembly: GCA_027422415.1. Lineage (NCBI taxonomy): Eukaryota > Metazoa > Chordata > Actinopteri > Cypriniformes > Cyprinidae > Schizothorax > Schizothorax lantsangensis. Next base: position 59,369 of record JAPDDO010000043.1, read on the forward strand.
AACGTTGCGGGCGCATTGCATAGCCCGAAGGGCATCCGCCGGTATTCATAGAGACCAAACGGTGTAGTGAAGGCCGTTTTAGGTCTGTCCTTTTCATGGACAGCAACCTGATGGTAACCGCTAGCAAGGTCTATTGTCGAGAAAACTTGTGCTCCACCCAACACATCCAAGCTCTCATCGATGCGCGGCAATGGAAAAGCATCACGTTTAGTCTTGGAGTTGAGTCTCCGATAATCCACACACAGCCTCAGAGTTCCATCAGCCTTGCGCACCAGAACGATGGGTGACGCAAAGGAACTCGAGCTTTCCTGTATGACACCCTTCCGGAGTAAACTTGAGATATGCTCTTTGACCTCTTCAAACTGAGTCGGTGGTATCCTGCGATATGGCTGAGTAATGGGGGTATCATCTGTCAAGTGGATCTCATGCTTTACCCGATCGGTGTATCCCAGGTCTTCATCACGAACTGCGAACACATCTGCATGCTTCATGAGTAGCACACCAAGCTTTGCTTGCTGTTCCGGAGTACCTCCTATATGCAGCCTACTTAACAGATTACTTGGATCAGAATCAGACATTGGTTTGTCTCTCTGGTCAATTCTCACCTCCTCATGGTCAGCAGAGATGCGCTGGAATCTCACCTCACAAGCGTCACTTTCAGCACACTGACAGTGGGTAAGTAGCCCAAGCCGAACTTTAGGAGGCAGCCAAACATCTTCCTGGGAGAAGTTGACCACTTGAACTGGAAACACTCGGCTTCGGGGCGACACTAAGGTGGGCATGGGAATCAATCCGCCTGGTAATGGTGCGCTCCCTGGTTCCAGCAGCAGCCATGCACTGGTGTCAGTGGCCTTCTTGTTTACTCTGGCATAGACTGTGCTGGTATATGGGTTTTGCCCTTACCACTAACTCTGGCTGACGACATTGTTTTTACCAGCTCAACTTCCTGTACACGATTGAAAGCTTCCCTCCACACGGAGTCCAGCTTCCCCCCTAAAGTCGTGTCAAACTCAGTCAGAGCAAACTCTCTGCATCTCTGGGTGATATTCATGCCTATGATACCAGGGGGAGTTGGATCAGCAGTGTCCCCATCTCTTACAATCAGAAACCCGCACTCAGGTATAGTTAGCCCCATCACCTGGATGTCCAATTCAACATAGCCCAAGTATGGCAGTGGTAGCTTGTTTGCGGCCGTAATTCTTAACCACTTAGAGGTACAGTGAAGGTCCTTGTCTTCTCCATGGAGGTTTTCTCTGAAGAAACTTTCAGTTAGGGTACTCACATTACTTCCTGTGTCTAGCAGACATCTAACTGGAACACCACCAATGTGAATGTCCACTTCAGGGTACTTGCCCACTGCACGCTCCAGGAAACGTTCTTTTGTTAATGTACTACATCTTGAGCCTTCTGGTTTTCCTCGCATTGCTCGGCTCACAGCAATGGAGGGGCCCCGTTTCCCTGCTCAGCAGAACCTGTGGTGGCAGTGGAATGGCTTTTGGAGCTACGTGCTGCAGGACACTGTCTAGCTACATGTCCCACCCCTTCACACCTTAAACAGATGGGTTGGCCGTCATCTGTATACTTGGGCTTGACTCTGGGCTTTCCACTCTGGCTGCCACTGGAATGGGCCTTTTGTACGGTGAGTTCACGAACTGCATTAGTGAGTTCTCCGATAGCTTTACCCTGATGAGTGATAATTTTTACTACCTCCTGCAAGGCCACCGTTATGTCACTTTGTGCAGAACTGACTGAATTTGAATGTTCTGACATCTCCCCAGAACATGTACTCACGATATTTCGTGTCCTGGCCACATTAGCACCACGAGGTCTGTCCTCCACAATCCACATCATGGCCTCCTCGCGGACATCAAATAAGGTGGACTGAGGCTTTTCTCTGACAAGCTTGCGTAGCTCTCTACGCAAAGTCGTGTCTCTTATGCCTTCAATGAACTGATCTCTTAAAGCGACCTGGGGATCAGACACAGCATTGTGGGACTGTTGGAGAGCAGAATTCAGAAGTTGAGAGAGAGCATGAGAAAAGTCACGGAAGTCTTCTCCCTCTAACTGTCGGCGTGCGTAAAAAGCATGCAACAACTGAGGTGTAGTGCGTTTCTCCCTAAAGGCCCCCCGCAAGTATGACAACAGATCACTGGGTTGTTTGGTCTCTCCCCCCATACGCAGTTTGACTTCGTCTAGGGCTGAACCTCTTAAATGGGAAAGTATGAAATCAACTTGATCATCAGTGTTCAAACCCCTTACCCGAATTACACGTTCAACCTCATCAATGAACTCATCGACAGACTGACCATCTTTAACATAATCACCACTGAAGGGCACAATTAGCAAGGGTTGACATTACTTGGTCGTGTCTTCGACCTAGCTCCAATATTTGTGATTGTAGTTCCGCCACCGGATTACCTTCATCTCCATGACTTGCAGCCCCAGCACTGTCCACATCATGGCTGGTTCCAGCCCGAGCAGCCGGCACATCATCGTCCTGATCCATGTTCATATGAAGTCTCTATCTTGAATGGCACAGTCACAAAACAATCACAGTCACTGCAGTGCTACCTGAAGAGGCGATTCCTCACAGTCTCGTTTGCCACCGATCTCAGCGGTGAAGTGAACTCCCTCCTGCGTTTCCGAAAGCTGGTCCCTTGCTTCCCCGCAGGCTTTTCAGGCACGCCACACTTCACGTCGTCGACCTCTTTGGCACTGTTACTCGACCCCTCTTCACCACTACCGTTGTCTATGTCCCTCCTACTCTACCTGACTGTCAAAAATGTCCCAAAATTAGCAATGGAAACCCCACTCCTGGTACCAAAATCTCTGTAGCCCGGGATATGAATTTGCGACGCCAGACACAGGATGAAGAATTCAAATGGGGCCTTTTATTCCAGACTGCACTTGGAACAGCGCAGCATTAAGTATGCAAATTTTGGGGATTGGGGCAGAAAAATGAAAACTTAAATACAGTCATTGAGAGAAATAAAGGTTGATCATCACATCAAATTGAGTGCACTTCTTTTTCCCACAATCAACATAAACAGCTAACATAGACAACGGTAGTAGCCTTTCATGCTGGAAAACAAATAGACACATAGTTGTAACCGCTGTCAACAAATCAAAGTTGTCAAACCAAATAAGGCTACTCAAATTACATGAAAAGGAAATTACAAGTTGCATTTTTGGGTATCCTTAATACATTACAAACACTATTGCACAATTTAACAGTCAACCTTACATTAGTAAAGGAGTACTCATAGGACTTCAACAATGAATTTGATGATTCAAACTTACAGCTCATCACCACTCTAGCACATGTAAACATTAACACTGCCATATGCTGACTCGATTTCCCTCTGCGGACGATAAAGGGACAAAATACAAAACATTTCCTTAACATTTGGAACACATGACGTCAAAACAATAATACCATTATACTTGTTCCAATGAAACATGAATGCACATGACTAATAAACACTTTTACAATACAATAAAAGTGAACAACACTCACTTGAATGCTTCACACTCACACCGGAAACACTCAGAGGGTCTATAGAGCACTTTTCTCCCCTCTAAACAGAATAACTGTTTCAATAACACTGGTTTGCATTAAATTATGCACAAATTAAGTTTTTAACAGTACACTGATACAGATTACATCAACACTTACGCTTTGGTGAGAAACCGTTATTTTCCCCACACCGAACTGTTCGTCAGCAATCGCTGTCAATATGCAAAATTACACAGCCATCCGAATTCCCATCACACTGAGAACGAGTATATAACTCACTGTATGTGCATATTTCTCTATATTTTGGGATTTAATGGACTTTAATGACCTCGATCCTCCATCTTACGAGGAACATTCACCCTGCACTGATAACTCGTGCTGCTCATCCGTAGCTCTCGCGGCACTTCACGACACTCACACAGACGTGTTTCTTAAAGGGCCAGCATAACATTATGGCAACAGATGAGAATACATGAAAACACGCTCTATGTGCAGTACATTCAAACCAGGGTGTGTAAAAAAAGCAGTCTTGTGCTTGACACTAACTTTTCAACCTGGTTACATATATATATATATATATATATATATATATACACTATATTGCCAAAAGTATTGGGTCGCCCCCTTCTAATGAACAGGTTTGACTACTTTAGTAATTTCTATGAGTACAAATCTTAATGTTAAAGCATATAATGATATTCTAGGAAATTGTGTGCTTCTTAAAACAGTATTTACATCACATGACTCTGATATAACAACTTAATGTCTTAATGAATTTCAGAAAAATAAAAATCGTGCATATCATATTCAAAATCCAGACACAGAGTAATTAAACTAAATTGTTTGGATAGATAGATGGTTGTTAACATCACACACATCTTTTATCTCATAGATCATATAAAGATGTCTTTACCTGTGAGAAGTGCAGAGAGGATGATCAGCAGACACATGTGACACTTATCAGCCATTTTCTGTTTCTGTTAGTCTTTCTATGCATTTTATAGTTACAGCTCTTCCTTTAAACATCATTAGCTCATCCTGTGGTTAACTTCCTCTGATCTCACCAACTGACCGTTTAGCTACAGCTCACTCACACTATACTGATGGAGAAAATAAGTTTCTATAAAATATGCTCTATATAGCAGTTAGCTATGGAAACATATGTGTAGCTAAATTCAATTTGAAATGTAATATGCAAAATGGCAATGTAATATGTAAAATGGCAATGTTTTTCTGTATTTTCCCATACATATGTGCAACATTTAGTGCAAAATGAAAATGAAAATTAAATTATATAATTTACATTTGCCATTTTCTACACTAGTTTTAATATGCATATATATATTTTTTTTTTTAAAGCTTTATAAGTTGCAAAATTAAAATTAAAATGTATTAACCAAATTGATTAGATATGTTTAACATGTCCAAGCAAAAACTGTAGCAAAATTATCATTTAAATGCTGTTTTTCCTAAATGCATTTAGACTTAGATGTGGGATTGCACTTACATGTGGGATTGCATTTTCATCGTGATACCGCATGATAATTGTAGCAAAATGCAGTGAGAATTTCAGAATGCATTCTGAGCCAAAGGTGCAGCAAAAGGGTAGCAAAATGGTGATTTAAATGTCTTTTTATTTTTCTTAAATGCATTGACACACATATATGACGTTTCAATTGTATTTTCATTAAATACCCTGCGATGAATATACACTGACCAAAATTATAAACGCAACCCTTTTGTTTTTGCCCCCATTTTTCATGAGCTGAACTCAAAGATCTAAGACTTTTTATATGTACACAAAAGGCCTATTTCTCTCAAATATTGTTAACAAATCTGTCTAAATCTGTGTTAGTGAGCACTTCTCCTTTGCCGAGATAATCCATCCACCTCACAGGTGTGGCACATCAAGATGCTGATTAGACAGCATGATTATTGCACAGGTGTGCCTTAGGCTGGCCACAATAAAAGGCCACTCTAAAATGTGCAGTTTTACTGTATTGGGGGGGGTCCGGGGGGGTCCGAAAACCAGTCAGTATCTGGTGTGACCACCATTTGCCTCACGCAGTGCAACACATCTCCGCATAGAGTTGATCAGGTTGTTGATTGTGGCCTGTGGAATGTTGGTCCACTCCTCTTCAATGGCTGTGCGAAGTTGCTGGATATTGGCAGGAACTGGAACACGCTGTCGTATACGCACGATCCAGAGCATCCCAAACATGCTCAATGGGTGACATGTCCAGTGAGTATGCTGGCCATGCAAGAACTGGGATGTTTTCAGCTTCCAGGACTTGTGTACAGATCCTTGCAACATGGGGCCGTGCATTATCATGCTGCAACATGAGGTGATGGTCGTGGATGAATGGCACAACAATGGGCCTCAGAATCTCGTCACGGTATCTCTGTGCATTCAAAATGCCATCAATAAAATGCACCTGTGTTCATTGTCCATAACATATGCCTGCCCATACCATAACCCCACCGCCACCATGGGCCACTCAATCCACAACGTTGACATCAGCAAACCGCTCACCCACACGACACCATGCACGCTGTCTGTCATTTGCCCTGTACAGTGAAAACTGGGATTCATCCGTGAAGAGAACACCTCTCCAATGTGCCAGACGCCTTCGAATGTGAGCATTTGCCCACTCAAGTCGGTTACGACGACAAACTGCAGTCAGGTTGAGACCCCGACGAGGACGACAAGCATGCAGTGAGCTTCCCTGAGAGGGTTTCTGACAGTTTGTGCAGAAATTCTTTGGTTATGCAAACCGATTGTTGCAGCAGCTGTCCGGGTGGCTGGTCTCAGACGATCTTGGAGGTGAAGATGCTGGATGTGGAGGTCCTGGCTGGTGTGGTTACACATGGTCTGCGGTTGTGAGGCCGGTTGGATGTACTGCCAAATTCTCTGAAACGCCTTTGGAGACGGCTTATGGTAGAGAAATGAACATTCAATTAATGGACAACAGCTCTGGTGGACATTCCTGCAGTCAGCATGCCAATTGCACGCCCCCTCAAAACTTGTGACATCTGTGGCATTGTGCTGTGTGATAAAACTGCACATTTTAGAGTGGCGTTTTATTGTGGCCAGCCTAAGGCACACCTGTGCAATAATCATGCTGTCTAATCAGCATCTTGATATGCCACACCTGTGAGGTGGATGGATTATCTCGGCAAAGGAGAAGTGCTCACTAACACAGATTTAGACAGATTTGTGAACAATATTTGAGAGAAATAGGCCTTTGTGTACATAGAAAAAGTCTTAGATCTTTGAGTTCAGCTCATAAAAAATGGGGGCAAAAACAAAAGTGTTGCGTTTATATTTTTGGTCAGTGTAGTTTAAATCATTGTGGATTTGAAAATGCTACAGACTACAGGACGCACGATAGGTCAATATTCACCGTTAACCAAACGCTTTCCACCTGCCTGAACATCTCTCAGTGTTTTACACTCAGATTGATGCACATAAGCAAACAGACAGTGCTATTCTACACTTACGTACCTATTTGCCACCCTACACCGTGTCTACATCGGATGCGACAGTTGTCATGTTGCATCGTGCTGCATCCATTGTAGACAGCATCATTGATTATAATAGGTTCAATGATGTTTTTTGCACGCCGCACACGTCAGGTGTAGACTAGTGCTGTCAATCGATACATTTTTTTAAAATGAATTAATCGCAATTTTTTCTCAAATTAATCGTGATTAATCGCATTAACATTAAAGTTTTTAAATATACTTTTACATTGCTATAATTTCACATTCAATCTTCAAATGTACAATGTACAAACAACATAAAGACAATATATGTTTAATATTTATTTAATGGCATCTTTTTTATGATTGAAGGCCAGCATCACTGATATCAATACTACTGATGTCTCTATAAAAAAAAAAATCCCCTTAATTTTTAACAATTGACTGTAGCCATTCAGCATTACAGTATAATTGACAGCTATCAATTTTAACATTTATTAGACCTAACTTCTAATTTAAGTGAACTTAAAACAATCTTCACATGAACCCATTATAATAAATGACATATTAAGTTACCTGTGCCCTTCAGCAGAAATATACAGAAAATGAATAGTAACCAAGCACTAAATTCTAAATTAAATATAGATGAACCCCTTAAAGCTATAAAATTTATTGATTTCCTGTTTTTTCTTTTGTTCTTGGATTAATAGACATCACAGCAGCTGGTTATTTGCTTATTTGCCTGCTATTGTTTTAAAAGCTGCTGCTGCTGAACGTGACACATGCATCTTATTTTCTCACAATTCTCTTTACCTTTTCTGACCCACTTCAGGTCTTAAAATCTCTACTAATGAGCGGACGAGTTGAATCGGGTGTTTTAGATTAGGGAGACAGTGATAGGGTGCCTCAGGACAGTTTTAAAAAATTTCAGAGACATGTTCTTAAATGTGACGCATATATAACATATTGCATACATGCACACAGTTTTAAGGCAGCTTTAATCGCCTTTTTGGTAACTTCATGCCTTAACTGACGGCATAAATACGACATTGCATGCACGTAGTTTCTTTCGCTGTTTGATATAAAATGATACAGGCTACAGCGCGCGCCGGCACCTTTGTGCGTGTACAGTATTTGAAGAGCGCGCGGTACGAGCACAGTATATTTTCCGTGCTCGTTTGACTCGCGCCTAGCGCGGAGGCGACGTTAGAGCGCGCTTCTGAAACGTCTCCCGTTTGACGTGGTCATAAAGACGTTCTGCATCTAAATAAACGCAATCCTTTTCAAGAAAAAAGAGACAGAGGCAGCAGTTGTGAATGGGGTGGTCAACCCTAGCCCTGCCTCTGCATTAATTGCGTTAAATATTTATAACGCCTTAATCTGAAAAAATTAATCTCCTGCATTAACGCGCTAATTTTGACACCACTAGTGTAGACATGTTGCCTTATTTCCTCTCGCACGTCCTGTGGCATCTATAAGCGTCGTGCCCGCCTCAAGATTTCTCACTGTTTACACTCCGATTGATGCCTATTACATACAGAAAACGCTGCCACTTTCACTGTGCCTGCCCCAGATGACAGTTCACCAGACAGATCTAGGCACAGCTGTCATGGAACATGCCACAGCCAAGGTGTCTGATGGCTGTAAACAGTGAGAGATGTTGTGGCAGGCGTGTGAAGTTCAGGTGCCATGGAACACACTCTATTTTATGGATTAAAAGTAAAAGAGTAATAAAATAAAATTTAAGGTAGTAAATAAGTGTAGAATAGCACTGTCTGTTTGCTTAAGTGCATCAATCCCAGTGTAAATGGTGAGATATGTCCAGGCAGGTGAAAAGCTTTTGGTTAATGGTGAATATTGACCTATCGTGCGTCCTGTTGCTGGCTCGGAATGCATTTTCAAATCCATAATGACTTAAACTATATTCATCACGGGGTATTTAAAGAAAATGCAATTGAAACGTCATATATGTGTATCAATGCATTTAAGAAAAATAAAAGACATTTAAATCACCATTTTGCTACCCTTTTGCTGCACCTTTGGCTCAGAATGCATCCTGAAATTCGCACTGCATTTTGCTACAATTATCACAAGGTATTATGATGAAAATGCAATCCCAAGTGTCCTACCCCTAAGTCTAAATGCATTTAGGAAAAAACGCATTTAAATTATAATTTTGCTACAGTTTTTGCTTGTGTGACAGGTTTAGTTTCTTAATTTTCTCTTAATGTTTGGGTATATCCCCAATGGCAAGACACACCCACTGGCGTCATTGCATAGTGTCATTGAGCACACCTGTATGTCTCATTGATTGAAGCTCATTGATCTACATGGTTTTAAAAGATCCCGTTTAAAGCATTGTGTGTTACTTCTCTAACGTGTCTTCATACTCTGTGGTCAGTTATAGTCCTCTTTGCCATCGATCCCCTGTTCGCTTTTTCCTGGTGAGTTGTCCGCCTTTTATTAGTCTTTTTCGTAAGCCGTGACCGTCTAAAGATGTGTTTGCCAGTAGGAGAGTGTGTGAGTGGAGTGGTGAGCGCAGTTCGTATAGAGTCTGCTGTAGCTTATGAATTTCATCTCGGAGGTAAGAAGTTTATTGTGGGTTTTAAAGGGGGAGTCCATTATTGAAGTTAAACTTTTTTTTATTATTTGTGTTTTTATTTGTATTTTAGGTGTGGCCGGAGAACGCTAGCTGTTGTTTCTTACCCCTGTATTTACGGCCGCTTTTTATACCGGTTTCATCTAATACTGTTTCTAGCTGCTGTTTTACACAATTTATACTGCTGTGTTGTATACTGTTAGGTTCTACTATTTCGCTGCCCTGCGTGCACAGCTGACTGCGTGGTTGTCACGGTGTTGCACCGTTGTTCCACAGAGGACCCATAAGACCATTTCATCCAGCTGAGTTGTATGACAATCTTATTAGAATCTCTGACATTTTCGTCTCTTGTGCAAGTTTATTAAATCAACCTATGTGTATTTTGCTTATCTGAAACAGTTTGATTGATTTTTTTTAAACATTAAGTGTGTGAATATCCACAGGTGAATGCCTGATGAGCTGTGATCCTGAAGCCTGACAGAAGGGGAGTGTGTGTTTGTTTTTTTTCTTTTGCTATGGTTTCTTTTCTTTTTGGTTTGTCACTTGCTTTATGAATTTGTATGCACTGATTTGCTGTGGGGTTTGTCCCTTCTGTTAAAATAGGATTTATTATGGTCTCTTTGTAACTGTGGGTATTTAACTGTTAAACTGTTGATGAGACCCATTTTAGAATGTTTTAGAATTCATGATTCATTCTTGGTGTGAAATAAATGTTACTTTGGTAAGTCCCGTCTCTGTCTTTAATCCAATCCGAACTAGCAGGGTCCTTCATATTGTTTTAACTCTTCTTGGTTTCATTCTTTTGGGGTAATTGTTTTCTTTATTTTATGTCTCCTGGGTGATAACCTAGGTGGTGTAGTCAGGTTTCTTTAATATTCTAAGCCAAGGGTTACAATCTTGGCATAGTCAGCAGGATTGACATTTGGTGTAAAGCAGAGACGTGGCTCCATCATTATTTTCTTTTTTTTCTTTTGAAACCGCAGTTAGCGCGAGAGTATATTGCTCTGTACTTTCCTCTCTCTGTTTTTGTTTGTTTGTTCTGTTTAGACTGTCATTATGGAGGATGAGATGCAGCAATTGCGCGACCTGGTGGCCCAGCTTAAGGCTGATAAAGAACGCCTGCGGCAAGAACGATCTGAGGTTCATGCAAGTCCTAGGGTCGTGCCCTCTGACCTTAATGATAGGGGGACAGTGTCTGATATGGGCCAAAGGTCTTCCTCCAGCGGTAATTCAGTATTGACAGAAAGGTTGATTTATGTTCCAAGAGAGAGGAACTGTCCTGTTTTTAGAGGCCGCACCGGAATTTCTTTGATAAAGCGCACTTTCTGTATGATCACTTGGAAGGGGAGGCTAGGGAGCAAATAAGATATAGACCGCGGGAAGATTGGGAAGATCCTGAGAAAGTCATTCAAATACTTACCGAGTTGTATGGTTGCCCAGATTCATACATTGTTCTGCAGGAGAATTTCTTTTCACGCCGACAACAAGAGGGGGAAACATTGCAAGAATTTGCACATGCCCTCCTTGGTTTAATGTCAAAGGTAATTAAAAGTGCTCCAAATAGAATGCCCAATTCTGAGATTCTTTTGCGTGACCAATTTATTGAGTATGTTTTGGATTCTGCCATTCGTAGGGAACTGAAACTGTTTGTACGCTAACGCCCTGGGGTGACGTTACTTGATGTCAGAGGTGAAGCTATCAGATGGGCAAGGGAGGGTATGGTGAGAACTATTAGGGATCAAAGTTTTTCTACTTCTACTTATGGGTTGCAGTATGGAGTTTACGGGTCCACGTCATCTTCTGCAGACTCTGATTTAGTTGAGCTGAAGGAAATGCTTAAAAAGCAGAAGGAACAGCTTGATCAGCTAACCCGTAATGTGACTTTACTTCAGAATGCTCCCAGAAGATTTCAGTCTACTACCAGTGCTGTCAACAGGGATTCAGTTATTTGTAGGAAGTGCCAACAGCCCGGCCATTTTGCTCGGGAATGTAGTTCTCAACATTTGCCATCTAGGGTAAATTCTTCCCCTCTGCACCCTTCTCAGCCAGTAGCATCAAGGTCCCAGCCCTTTGTTAGTTTTCAGGAAAACTAGAACCTTCTGTTCCCCTGAGCCACAGTTCAGAAGGATACGTATTTGACTCACTCAGGTGCTGCGTTCCCTGCAGTAGAGAATATGGCCCCTCTGTTATCTTCTTGCCCCCATGTGACCGTTAGTGTGGGTGGGGTGTTAGTTCCCTGTTTGTTAGACACGGGTTCAATGGTGTCTACTGTTACTGAGTTTGTTTTTTTTTATGCAGAATTTTGAGCCATGGGGTTTAGATAAACTTCACTCTTGTCATTGGTTGCATCTTAAGGCTGCCAATGGCTTAGATATTCCATATATAGGCTATTTAGAGCTGGATGTGGAAGTCTTTGATAAGGTGATTCCCAAACGCGGCGTGCTTTTAGTTAAAGATCCACTTGGGACAACTACTTGGGTGTCTGGTGTTTTGGGCATGAATGTTATTTGGGAATGTTATAATGAACTGTTTGGACTAAATCTTGGCAACAAGCCCTACAGAAATGTCATCAAGTTCAATCTCATGCCCTTTTAGGTGTTTCATCTAGAGTTCGGGTTAGAGGGAGTAGGTATATTCAGGTGCCTGGTGGCACTATAAAGTTTATTCCTGCTACTTGCTTTCAGCAACATGATGGTTCAACGGTGGTGTTTGAGCCTTCTAGTGGGTGGTTGGCGGCTGGCCTTTTGGCATTCCCCACCATTGTTAAGGTAGTTCACGGGCAGGTCCATGTACCAGTTATTAATGTAGGGTTAGTTCATGCTAATCTTTATGCACAAACTGTTCTTGGCACTATTTGCCCAGTAGCTGTGGTGAGTTTACCCCCAGGTGCCCACTGAGTATGCAGGCCACCGTCTCGTCCCAGGTAATTACAGGATCTGTGCAAGATAAGATAGACTCTGTTGATTTATCTCCACTGACCCCTGAAGAACAGTGTCAGGTGAGGGCTTTACTATCAAAGTTCTCTTCTGTGTTTTCAGCACATGATGGCGATTTGGGCTGTACTAAGTTAATTGAACATGACATTCTTTTGACTAATGAGATTCCTGTTAAGCAGCATTATAGACGCATCCCTCCCTCAGAATATGAGGCAGTTAAGGCTCATATTAATCAGTTACTAGAAGCCCAAATTATAAGAGAACGTAGCAGCCCTTATGCATCCCCCATTGTCCTGGTAAAGAAAAAGGATGGTAGCCTGCGAATGTGCGTTGACTATAGACAAATTAATAGCAAGATCAAAAAAGATTTGTTCCCATTGCCAAGAATTGAAGAGTCCTTGGATGCTCTGTCAGGTGCCAGGTGGTTCACTAGGGGTGGGAATCTTTGGTCACCTCATGATCCGATCCGATTCCGATTCTGGGAGTCACGATCCGATTCCAGAACGATTCTTGATCTACTTTTTCTCCCCCTTATTAATTAATTAGTTTACCGACTTGAGAATCTTAAAATCCTTACATTTACATATACAATAAATACATTTACATATACAATAAGTAATTAAGTACTTTTAAAAAAAAAATTTTTTAAACAGTTGTATGTTAAGAATTTTAAACTAATATAACTTCAAAACATACAAGCAAGTAGCAAATAATAAAGAGGAGCATAGAAACAACAAACAAAGAGTGCTTTCAGTATTTACGATTATCTGAACTTTTTCCATTCAAGAACTGTGTGATTTTTCTTCATCTATAGGGGAGAGTGGGGACGGTTGCAACACTTTTTGCATTTCCTTTAGTTTTTCAGAGACTGTTTGCATTAGAAAGCCATAATTTTAATACAATAAAGCCACATCAGTTGGCTACTCACCCACATTGCTGTAACACGTGCACATATGATTATATACATACAATTTATACTTGAATAGACAAAGTCAAATGTTGCAACTGACCCCACAACAGGGCATTCATTAAAATGTAATTAAAACCATTCTTAAATATCATTTTGCAGTTTCTTTATTTTATTTGTGCATTGACATGGTCTTTAATAAGTTAAATTGGCTGTATAAAAACAAAGAATAGTAAATGGAAGAAAAAAAATTCAAGTAACAACCTTGTCTTGGTTAATTATTACAATACATTTGAACTTCAAAATATTAATTTAATCAGAATCAAGACACTGACATTTAATAATAGCCTACTTCTGTTAACATCTGTGAAAGGTTACTGAACTAAGGTCAGTTGCATGAACATAGGCACTAACTTAAGACTGTCTTAAGAACTAGTTTGACCAACTAGCAGCTAACCAAGTGTATCGATGTTGTGGTAAGGGACAACATGTTGCAACTGTCCCTACACTTGACAGCCATGATAAAACTTGGTATAATAGCTTGACTCAAAATCTTTGACACATGCTAGCTATGCCTATTAGAAGCTAAGAAAACACCAATATAAATCATATGTTTTTACAATGCTTCACACAAACAACTTAGTATGACAAAAACAAATCTGATTATTAAAAAAATACTTTTTTACCATGAAAATTATTTTTTGTAAAAGGAATAGTCACATGTGCCTGATTTCATCCAGGAAGGATGGGGGGCTGATTTAGCATGTGCAGTATGAATATCATCACTGTAGCTCATTCCTGATTGAAGAAATAAGCCATGTTGCAACCGTCCCCACTCTCCCCTACTGTTGTTCCCTTTCAGTCGGTCACTCCGAGTCACGTCGGATGACGGACGAAATTGGGATCTCGCCAGAGAGACCTATCCACTTTGAGTGTAACTAAACGAGCCAATGGACATTGGCATGCGATCATTGCATCCAGCTGCCGCTGATCACCGCGTGAGTATAAGAGGCAGCAGGTGCACCGCATTAATTCATCCTTTCGCTTCGGAGCCAAGCGGTAGTTGAACCTACTGCTCGTCCCTTCCACAGAGAGTGTTTGGCGAACGAGTGCGGGCATTACGGCACAGCAGCAGTGGTCACGTTGTGCGGGAGATCATCTTCCTGCTGACAGTCACACCAGGAGTGTGCGGTGGCCAGCTCCCCTGCATGCTTCAGCACTAAAAGAACATTTCTCTGAAAGAGCAATTTCTCTAAAAGAGTAACACGGGCGATCGCGTCTTTTTAAAGATGTCTTATCACCCGTGCGTTTCTGGGTGTGGTCGCTTCCTGGCGCCTCAGGACGGTCACGATCGCTGCGTCACGTGTCTGGGCATTCAGCACGCTGAGGAAGCTTTCATGGATGGTTCATGTTCTTCTTGTGGGGATATGACCATCTCGGAGTTGCGTAATAGACTCCGTTATGTCAAACATGGCGGAGTCCCTCTGCCGCTATCCGGCGTTCGTCCCGGCACCCGGCACCCTTCGGGTGTGGTAGCATTGTCCGAGCCAGACCCAGAGATGACGGCTATGCTTTCCTGGGCCGCTGAGAATGTCGGGCTCGTGTGGAATCATCCACCGCGTCCCGATCCTTCGAGGCTGGACGAGTGGTTTCTCAGTGGGGGTCGCGCTGGTTCTCAGCGCCCCCCTCCAGTGCCATTCTTTCTGGAAGTGCATGAGGAGCTCACAAGATCGTGGAAGGCACCTTTCGCTGCCCGAAACAAATCTTGCGGCTCCTCCGCCCTCACCACCCTCGATGGTGGGGCCGCTTTGGGGTACACGGGCATCCCCACGGTGGAACGGTCTGTGGCCATGCAACTGTGTCCAACAGCCGCTTCCACTCTGCGGGGTGACCCGTGTCTCCCCTCACGGGCCTGTAAGTATTCGTCAGGTCTAACTGGCAGTGCTTATAGAGTCTGTGGGGAGGCGGCTTCTGCCCTCCACGCCATGGCGTTACTGCAGGTCCACCAGGCCAAAGCCCTGAAAGACCTGCACGAGGGTGGTCACGACCTAGCGGTTCTACATGAGCTGCGTGCTGCGACAGACCTCGCGCTTCGAGCGACGAAGGTGACCGCACAGTCTCTGGGTCATGCGATGTCCACATTAGTGGTCCAGGAGCGCCATCTCTGGCTGTGTCTTGCTGACGTGAAGGAGCAGGAGAAGGTGCAGTTCCTGAATGCTCCCGTGTCACAGACCGGCCTTTTTGGCGACGCGGTCGAGAGCTTTGCTCAACAGTTCTCGGCAGCACAGAAGCAGACTGAGGCGATCAAACACATCATGCGCCGGAGGAAACCTGCTGCTTCCTCCCCGGCTGCAGCCCCTCAGCCTGCTCGTCGCCGTGGGCGCCCCTCTGCAGCCGCCCCCGCTCCCGCGCAGCCGCAGCAGCCTTCCACCAGGCAGCATCGTGGAGATGGTCACAGACAGGCCGCCCAGCCCGTCCAGGCCCCCGCCAAACCTGGCGGCAAGTGCAAGAGGCCCTGAGACGGGTGACACAGAGATGGAGGAGACTGCTCATTGGGAGATGGTGACTGCACCACTCCCTCCCCCGGAGGAGGGCCGGGTGGAGAATCTTTTGTTTCGTTTTGTTTCTGTTCTGCCGCTGGCCCAGTAGCCAGCGGTACCCAAAACATCAATAAAAGAGCGGTTTCCTCAATCTCTGGGTCTCAAGAGGAGGAGAGTGGTGAACCATGCATCACCGGATCGCTTCCCTCCTCCTCTCTCGCCAGGTGGCAGGTGGTTGCCCAAGAGCACCCCTCCTGCCCATTCGTGGAACCAGGTAAGGGCGGTAGCACTCCAGTCCCCGCTTCAAGTCGTCACACGCCGGGCTGTCACAAGCCTCAAGCTGGGTTCCGGTATTTCCTTCCTCACAAGGAGGAATCAGGTGAGTGTTACACTACACACTCAGACCCCACCCCCTGCCGTCACAGGCCAGGCCGTCACAGGCCCTGGGCCGGGTCACTGTGTTCCACCACGCTGCCCCACCACGGGTACGTCTGTGGCCCCGTTGGTTCCGCTGGCACGGTCTCTCGGAGCCTGGTTAGCGCTCCCCGGTCCGTCTCGGTGGCTCCTGCGGACCATCAGACTCGGCTACGCGATTCAGTTCGCCCGGCGTCCCCCCAAATTCAGGGGTGTCCACTTCACTTCAGTGAAAGCTGTCGATGCCCTGTTCTGTGTGCGGAAATCGCAGTCCTGCTGGCGAAGGATGCGATAGAACCGGTCCCTCCAGCCGATATGAGGTCAGGGTTTTACAGCCCTTACTTCATTGTGCCCAAGAAAAGCGGTGGGTTACGACCGATCTTGGAACTGCGAGTTTTGAACCGTGCACTTCACAAGCTGCCGTTCAAGATGTTGATGCAGAAACGCATTTTCGAGTGCGTCCGTCCCCTAGATTGGTTTGCAGCGATCGACATGAAGGACGCGTACTTTCATGTCTCGATCCTCCCGCGACACAGGCCATTCCTGCGATTCGCGTTCGAGGGTCGGGCATATCAGTACAAGGTCCTGCCCTTCGGGCTGTCCCTGTCGCCTCGTGTCTTCACCAAAGTCGCGGAGGCGGCCCTTGTTCCCCTGAGAGAACGGGGTGTGCGCATCCTCAACTACCTCGACGACTGGCTCATACTTGCACAGTCTCGCGAGCAGTTGTGCGCGCACAGGGACCTGGTGCTCAGGCACCTCAGCCAGTTGGGCCTTCGGGTCAACTGGGAAAAGAGCAAACTCGTGCCAACGCAGAGGATCTCTTTTCCTGGCATGGAGTTGGATTCGGTCAACCAGACAGCATGCCTCACCCAGGAACGTGCTCAGTCGGTGCTGAACTGCCTCAAGACCTTATCAGGCAGGACGGCGGCCCCACTGAAACTCTTTCAGAGGCTCCTGGGGCATATGGCTGCAGCTGCGGCTATAGTTCCGCTCAGTCTGCTCCATATGAGACCGCTTCAGCACTGGCTCCATGGACGAATCCCGAGGTGGGCGTGGAAACGCGGTACTCACCGGGTTCAGATTACATCGGTCTGCCGCAAAGCCTTCAGCCCGTGGTCAGATCCCTCATTCCTTCGGGCAGGAGTGCCCCTGGAGCAGGTATCCAGGCATGCTGTGGTATTCACGGATGCCTCGGTCACCGGCTGGGGAGCCACGTACAACGGGCAAGCAGTGTTAGGGGTTTGGATGGGTCCCCAACTGCGTTGGCATATCAATTGCCTCGAGCTGCTGGCAGTACGCCTCGCCTTGAGCCGCCTCAGAGGGCGACTGCAAGGCAAGGACGTTCTGGTCCGTACGGACAACACTGCGACCGTTGCGTATATCAAACGGCAAGGTGGTTTACGCTCCCGTCGCATGTCGCAACTCACCCGCCACCTCCTTCTCTGGAGTCAAAAGCATCTGAGGTCCCTTCGTGCCATCCACATCCCAGGAGTGTTCAACCAGGCGGCCGACAAACTGTCTTGAGCGGCACTTCCTGGGGAGTGGAGACTCCATCCCCAGGCGGTCCAGCTGATTTGGAGTTGGTTCGGAGTTGCTCAGGTAGACCTGTTTGCATCTCCAGAAACCACCCATTGTCAGTGGTTTTACTCCCTTACCGAGGCAACGCTCCGCACGGATGCACTGGCACACAGCTGGCCCCGGGGCCTGTGCAAGTATGCGTTTCCCCCCAGTGAGCCTACTAGCACAGACACTGTGCAAGATCAGGGAGGATGAGGAGAAGGTCTTGTTAGTGGCTCCATATTGGCCCAACAGGACCTGGTTCCCGGAACTCATGCTCCTCGCGACAACCCCTCCCTGGCCAATTCCTCTGAGGAAGGATCTGCTTTCTCAGAGATGGGGCACCCTTTGGCACCCGCGTCCAGACTTGTGGAAACGCCATATGTGGTCCCTGGACGGGACGCGGTGGTTCTAGGTGACCTGCCCCAGGAGGTAGCTCTCACTATTGCTTCAGCACGAGCACCGTCCACAAAACGGGCCTATGCGCTGAAGTGGAACCTGTTCGTCGAATGGTGTTCCTCTCACCGTGAGGACCCCCGGAGATGTTCGATCAGAGCCGTGCTGTCCTTCCTGCAGCAAGGGTTGGAGCGTAGGCTGTCCCCCTCCACTCTTAAGGTTTACGTTGCTGCTATTTCCGCCCACCATGACCCCATAGAGGGAAGATCGGTGGGGAAGCACAATCTGGTCGTCAGGTTTCTTAGGGGGGCCAGGAGGTTAAATCCTCCTAGGCCTCCCTCCCTACCCTCTTGGGATTTGGCATCGGTACTAAGAGCCCTACAAACTGCCCCCTTTGAGCCTTTGCAGTCAGTCGAGTTGAAGTTTCTCTCTATGAAAACCCTACTCCTGACTGCATTGGCCTCGATCAAGAGGGTGGGGGACCTGCAGGCATTTTCGGTCGACGAATCGTGCCTTGAGTTTGGGCCGGCTGACTCCAGTGCAACACTGAGACCCCGGCCCGGCTATGTGCCCAAGGTTCCTACCACTCCCTTCAGGGACCAGGTGGTGAACCTGCAAGCTCTGCCCCTGGAGGAGGCAGACCCAGCCCTAGCTTTGCTCTGTCCTGTACGTGCATTGCGACAGTACGTGGATAGAACTCTGAGCTTCAGGACCCCAGAACAGCTTTTTGTTTGTTACGGAGGGCAGCAGAAGGGGAATGCTGTCTCCAAGCAGAGGATGGCCTACTGGATAGTGGACACCATCACCTTGGCTTATGAAGCACAAGGTGTGCCCTGCCCGCTCAGGCTGCGTGCTCACTCCACTAGGGGTGTCGCATCGTCCTGGGCTCTGGCTCGTGGTGCCTCGCTAGCAGACATCTGTAGAGCTGCGGGTTGGGTGACTCCCAACACGTTCGCCTCTTCCAAGCAGAAGGGCACGCTTCCCAGTGTTATCCAAGTCCTACTGTTTGGGTTGCTCAAGGAACAACAGTAGTTGACCTTCTCTGTGTAGAGCCCGGTCCTATCGTCTGCCTTATAGGAAGGATCAGGAGGCCTACACAGGGCACTGGAAGGGGCAGCTCCTGTGGCGCTTTGGTAGGGATCCCAATTTCGTCGGTCATCCGATGTGACTCGGAGTGACCGACTGAAAGGGAACGTCTCGGTTACGTATGTAACCCTCGTTCCCTAAAGGAGGGAACGGAGACGTCACGTCCCGTCGTCACAGTCACTGTACCACCGCTGAGCTGCCGGGTCACCGGCTCGGCTCCTCAGCGAAAGCATGAATTAATGCGGTGCACCTGCTGCCTCTTATACTCACGCGGTGATCAGCGGCTGCTGGATGCAATGATCGCATGCCAATGTCCATTGGCTCGTTTAGTTACACTCGAAGTGGATAGGTCTCTCTGGCGAGATCCCAATTTCGTCGGTCATCCGACGTGACATCTCCGTTCCCTCCTTCAGGGAACGAGGGGTACATACGTAACCGAGACGTTTTTTTACTATGACATCATTGACAGCGGGAGATCTATTAAGCTACATTCACGCACGGATCTCTTTTGAAATATAAGAAGTAATGTGGTTTGTCCTGTCCGTTTAATCCCTTAAAACATAAGGGATTAAAAAATAATTTACATTAATTTTGCATCATTTTGAGACGCAAGTACATTAAACCACTTACACGGAGTCGCGCACAGCCGCATGTGCGAGCAGTCTTCACAAACAAAGCGCGCGTCAGCATTTGAAATTGAAAGCAGCCTTCTGTTAGTGAGGTTAATATTTTAAATATATAAGTCCATTGCATTCCAAACCACATAAATGATGACTTCATAGAGCATTTGTAAGGAAAATACAGACGGGCGAGACCGCACACTTCAAGTGTGACGTCAAACAAAGTGTGCGTCTCTCACAGCGCATCCTGTACAATGAAGCCCGTCAATGTCCTTGTAATTCGCTTCAACCTTTCCGAACTTTGAAAGATTATTTTACGGAAGTTTCGAGTGGTGTATGTGTGTGAGGAATTGGAAGCAAGCAGAATACGGGTGTTTCTAAAGCAAACTCAGCGTCATCGCACATCTGGTTAAAAACTAAGCTCAGAAAATTTCAGAATCGATCCAGAATCATTGGAGAGAGAATCGCGATGCATCGATGCATCGATGCATCGATTTCTTCTCCCACCCCTATGGTTCACTACAATGGACCTTGCAAGCGGCTATAATCAGGTCCCTGTGGCCGAGAAAGACAGGATGAAGACTGCCTTCTGTACACCTTTTGGGCTATATGAGTGGAATAGGATGCCCTTTGGCCTGTGCAACGCACCTAGTACCTTTTCAGAGATTGATGGAACGTACAGTATCTCACAAAACTGAATACACCCCTCACATTTTGGCAATCAATTTAGTATATATTTTCAAGGGACAACACTATAGAAATGAAACTTGGTTATTTTTTAGAGTAGTCAATGTGCAACTTGTATAGCAGTAAAGATTTACTGTCCTCTGAAAATAACTCAACATACAGCCATTATTGTCAAAAAAGCTGGCAACAAAACTGAGTACACCCTAAGTGATAACAGCTATAGATTGTTTAACCATGCAAAGCCACATGTCCTATTCATCATGTTCATGTTTTTGTCTGCTTGACAGGACCATACAAATTTGTGTATATTGTTTTAGAGCAGTTAAAATTTGGTTCTTTAAGTACAATTCTCTTATACTGACGACTGGATGTTCAACATGGCACCTCATGGCAAGGAACTCTCTGAGGATTTGAGAATTAGAATTGTTGCTCTCCACAAATATGGCCTAGGCTATAAGAAGTTCGGTAACACCCTGAAACTGAGTTACAGTACAGTGGCCAGGGTCATACAGAGGTTTTCCAAGACGGGTTTCACTCAGAACAGGCCTCGCAAGGGTCGATCAAAGAAGTTGAGTCTTTGTGCTGTGCGTCAGGTGCAGAAGCTGGCTTCAAAAAACAGACGCATGAGGGATCACGTGACCCTTCGACGGCGTTGCAAGCTTAGTCTTTCGCTCTGCTCACTTTGCCACATATTGTGTAATCCTGTCAGTAAATTTTAAACCACTCTGCACTGTACCCATCATGAGTGCTTCAGCAGACAAAGGGGATCGGAAAAGAGAGATTTAGCAATCGCTAATGAAGAAAAAATTCAAAGATTCCACCATCTCCAGGGAGGACCGTGACGATGCTATTGCTAACGGCATTAAGCTAGCACTTAAAGATCAGCAAAGCACTTTGAATTCGGGTGTGGCTTCGGCAGTAAGAGATGCGGTGGACTCTGTGCTGATTCCAGCATTGCGTGAACTGCGTGAGGACATACAAGCGACCAACAAGTCTGTTAAAGAGCTAAGAGAGGAGCTTGAGGCGATAGCTACCGCGGCGAGGCAGACAGGTGACCGGGTTGATTCTGTTCAGGCAGCTGCATGTGAGGATAGGAGGGCAGTCACGGACTTAAGAAATCAGCTAGAGCGACTCACCGAGATGATGACGGATATGGAGGATAGGAGCAGGAGGAACAATGTACGGTTGATGGGGCTGCCAGAGGGGGCGGAGGGTTCCAATGCGGCTGGTTTCCTCAGAGTTAATCTTTCCAAGTGGATTCCTTCGTTGAAAGGCCGAGACATTGAGATTGACCGGGCGCATCACGTGTATGACGGAGGGAGGGGCTCCGATCGGCCGCACACTCTCATCTTCGGTGTACTAAGATGGCATGACAGATCGGAGATCCTGAAAGGTGCTCGGCAGGCTTATCCAGTGAAATGCACACAGGACAATGTCACACTACTATTGTTTCCTGACTTTAGTCCAGCCACAACGATCAGGAGGAAGGTTTTGAAGAAGATGACAGCGCTTGGTCTCCAGCCCTTCCTCGCCTATCCGGCGGTAATTAAACTATGACACAAAGAGTAACAGAAAAGTTTAGACTCTCCTCAGAAAGCGGAGGATTTTATCAGCTCCCTGTCTCAGCAGAAGACGTATGCCGCGGCTCTACGGGAGGGCGGCAGGAAAACGGCAGCCACTGTCTCTCTGGCCCGGCGGGAGGGGCTTGATGGCCGGGATGGAGGTGGTCCTAGCTGCCCAGGAGCGGATGATGGCAGGATGGACATGGATGCATGAACCTGTCTTTTGCTTTTTCTTCTCTTCTCTCTCCTACTGTGATATTGTCCCTATCTATCCGGTAGAACGATCTCTTTGCTGGTAAGACTGACACCCTTTTTCTTTTTTTTTTTTTGGAGGGAACTAATGGAGAGTAGGTTTAATTGAAAAAAAAAATTTTTTTTTTTGGAAATTTTGCATATTTTCCACTGCAGTCACAGTGCTGTTCATGATGGTGAGTGAGGGGAGAGCAGGGGGCTTTCTCCTGAAGTCCACGATCATCTCCACAGTTTTGAGAGTGTTGAGCTCCAGGTTGTTAAGACTGCACCATACAGCCAGCTCCTTAACCTCCTGTCTGTAAGCAGACTCGTCACCGTCCTGGATGAGGCCGATCAGTGTGGCATCGTCTGCAAACTTCAGGAGCTTGACAGAGGGGTCTTTAGATGTGCAGTCGTTCGTGTAGAGAGAGAAGAGCAGTGGGGAGAGAACACTGTAATTATGCACCTATATTATTTGCACCTGTAATTAGGCTAATTTATAGGGATGGACGTGTCAACATATAAGGGATGGACTTAACCCTCTGGGGTCGACAAACGCGGATATGCGTTTTGTGGCAGATTTTCCTGATAAGGCCGAAATGAGCTTGAATTACTCTGCCATTTTTGATCGTGCACATAAGAGCAATACACCATTCGAATCTGTAAGGGGTCTACTTTTATTTGTATACACTCATAATAACAACTAAACTTTGTGCTTTTGAAGAATAAAGAAAACAAACGGTGCGCTCTCTGCCTTCTCCGTCTCTGCGAACTGCTTTTAGAAACGCGTCACTAAAATGAACTGTATCTCAGCAAATACTCAACACAGAGACATGGGAGTTATATCTATAGAAAATGTCTACTTTTAAATGAAGTAAGTCTTATCGAAAACAAACATTCTGTGATGAAGTAATCTGTATGAAACCAACACGATGTTCAATCTTTCCCGTCTAACTTATTATTTCTAATGTGATCCCGCACCCTCGCGGCTCACGCCGTTCATATGTAAATATCCACGTGAGACACGCGCACATGGAGACGCCCAACATAAAGAGTGAGGAGAGCATTCGTAGCGACTACTGTTAGTTTCTGCAAGAAGACGCGCTGAGTAAAGGCAGGATTTCCCTCAAAAGAAGAACAATATTTCATCCAGTATTGGAGATCAATCTGATGAGTAAGTAATGTTTCTTTTTTTGCATTAGTTAACGTGTTATTGTGACATAAACTTGAACACATTACTAGCTGGGTTTTTCCCAAACTACAACATGATGAATGCTACGTGTCTTTATGTTTAGACCATGTTTATTATTAATACTCTCTTCACAAATAGATTTTAGTAGCGTGCTAAACAATAATTAGTTTCTCAGATATAAAATATAATTTTTATAGTACAAAGCATGCGTGAGTCTATGGCTACAGAATCATAACATAGGCTACTATAAAATCATACATACTAGGCTATATGACTACAAAATCATAGTTGGGTTTTTCCCAAACTATAATTCCTGACTACAATGTTTGAAATAGAGTAAAACATTTTGAATATGAAAGACAATTCATTGTATTTAAATTTCTTATGGCGCAATGATGTTTTCATGCTCTATATAAAACAATAAAAGTAATATGAGTGTACACTGTAACATGATGAATGCTACGAGTCTAAGTATGTTTAGAACATGTTTATTATTAATAGCCTACTATGTTCAGAAATGGATTTTAATAACGTGCTAAACAATAATAATTAATTTCTCAGATATAAAATGTATTTTTTAAAATAGACAGCAAGACGATATAAAAGTAATATGAGTTATAATGTTAATAGCCTAATGTTACAGTAAGATTAGACAAAACTTTACTGTGATAGGCTATACTCTGTTTGCGAATATAGCCATATATGTTTATAACTATAGTTTTTGTATTGTATAGGCCTACATACAAAGCATGCTTGTTTATGACTGTAAGTAAGCTTCTGTTCGCGAATATCTACTCTTGTTATTGGCATTCTGTAAGTAGGCCTATGCATATACTAAGGTACTGTGAAAAATAAATGCTGACGATTGTTTGTAACATTCTTTTAGGACTGTGAATACATACCCTCGCCTTCACCTGCATCTCACAAAGGAAGGGGGTGCAGGTCTCGTTCAGTTTTCATCTCCATTCAGAATCTTACAGAGTAAGTGTGCATTCACCATTTTACAGATGTTACTTTAATTTGATATATTTACTGTAAGGTAAAATATGTGTGCTATGTGGTAATTGTGTTCTTTTTTTCTATAAATTAGTATCAGTGACCATCACTATAATGTTAATAATGTAGTTTGTGTAAACAGCATGCTTACTTTTTATTTCAGATGTGAGGATAACGGTGCAAAATAACCTGTTGCAAAGTGAGCCAATGCAAATAAGCAGCCCACTCAGGAACCTGGAACACAGCTAAGACCAAGTGAGGCGCGCACTCCCATGAGTCTCTTCAAAATGTTTTTTTTTTTTTTTTGATGTCCTTCAGAGCATATAAACAATATACATTTTGGAAATGCCAGGTATGTGATGTCCATTTATATATTTCAACATGACACTACTTACTATTTAAAATAACTGCTTTCTATTTGATTATTTTAAAATGTAATTTATTCCTGTGATCAAAGCTAAATTTTCAGCATCATCACTCCAGTCTTACTCCAAGTGTAACAATATACACTATACCATTCAAAAGCTTGGAGTCAGTACATACAGAAATGAAAACTTTTATATAGCACACAAGTGATGATAGAGACATTTATCATGTTACAAACGGTGCTGTTCTTCTGAAATTTCTATTCATCAAAAAAAAAAAAAAAAAAAAAACCCTGAAAAATTCTTCTCAGCTCTTTTCAACATAATAATAATAATAATAATAAATGTTTTTTGAGCAGCAAATCATAATATTAGAATGATTTCTGAAGGATCATGTGACTGGAGTAATGATGCTAAAACGTCAGCATTGATTGTACCTAATAAACTGTTTAACTGCACTCGCAAGTGAATCTCAAGTTATTTTGTGTGATAGCTAAATATATTCTTAATAAACTACAAACAAAAAATATATAAATAATTTTGTCCTCATATTCTTTCTTGTAACTCTTCCCTCTCAAGTCACATACCTGCCTGAATGGCTCATTATGAAGCTCATTATGCGGGCCTTTGTCTTCTCAGGTGTGAATGTGAAGGCTGACGCCTTCTCGCATAGACCTTTTCTATTCAAAAAGTGTCTTAGAAAATTTAAATCATTATATATTTTTCTGTGAGCAAGTAAACAAGATGATTTTCATATAATTTTGAAGCAAAAACTCTAGGCTACAACATCCAGTTATCAAAAGTCTTGTGAACAAATGTTCTGTATGGTTTTTTTTTTGTTTGTTTGTTTTTTGGCCTTATTTCAGTGACTTTTAGTTTTTCACTAACCACGCATAAACGTTTTTTTCTCAAACACAAAACCATGTACATAAATGCTGCTAACATATTATTGTAGCCCAGTTTGTGCTGTTTGCAGTGTTATTAGACTTTAGCCATTTATATGTTTATGAGCACCTGAAAAAAGCACAAATGTCAGGGCATGTCAAAACTTCTCCAGGCCCCCAAAACAACATTAGACCGCAGAGGGTTAAAGCTTGGTTTATCATATTTTCATTGATTTCTGTTTAGGAGTATAAAGGGTAACACTTTACGGTAAGGGTACACGAATTACCATGAATTCATGCATAAATTAATGTGTGAATTATGCATTACTTCATGCATTAATATCTCATGAATTATCAGGAACTAACATGAGTTCAAAGTCTTTCATTTATGACTTCATGGATGAACTACACCTTAATTAAGACATTAACTAAGGTGGGTACATCATCATGATTTATGATTTATTATGCATGATCATGATGTTTCCTTTGTTCACAAGAAAGAAAGAAAGAAAGAAAAGGGTCTTTACTATCTACTTTGAATAAATCTATGCTTATGGTACATGAATCGTCATGAATTTGTGCATAAAAAATAGCATTATTTTGTGCAGGTAAAACTACTTGAATTACTAAATTAATTTACAAAAATCCACATTACCTCATGCATGCATACAGGCTAGAACAGTCTATCAATTAATGTGAGAACTGTTTTTTTACCTAGTTATCAAGCATGTTCATATAGGTAGCCTGCAGGTAAATGGACAGACCCCAACATTGGCCAATCGCAGCACATAGCATGTGAATTCTGTTGACATCCAAATACTGTAGTCATCATTAACTAATCATTAGCTTCTCATGACTTCATCATGTGTGTGGCCCCTCAACTAAAGTGGTGACTTGGTCCTTTGAAATACTGAAAACCAGTGTGTTAGTTGCAGGAGTCTACAGCTTCAGCTATCTTTAAAAAAAGATGGTAGATCCTTACTAGATATTTACAAGAATTAACCAGTTTGTATATGCACTTCCATGTGTTTGTGTCATTTATGGGCTTAATAGTTTATTTTTGTTCAGCATTAAATATTTCATGAGGAGTCTACACCAGTACCTTGTTCCTTTTAAAAAGGTGTCTCCTTACCTTAAAAAAGAACAAGCTGTTTTTAAAACCTTTTTTCTTCTCTCTTCTTTTCATTTGTAAATCCTTTAACAGCTTTTTGGTTTGTAAAGTGTTTTCAAATATGTACAAATCACTACATATTTTTTGCCA
Organism: Schizothorax lantsangensis; assembly: GCA_027422415.1. Lineage (NCBI taxonomy): Eukaryota > Metazoa > Chordata > Actinopteri > Cypriniformes > Cyprinidae > Schizothorax > Schizothorax lantsangensis. The sequence goes on from JAPDDO010000043.1 coordinate 86,602, forward strand.
AAAATGTCAAATATTTATGTATCTTTTATGTCATTAAGATATTTGTATCATTTTATCAATAAGCTATTTAGAGGTTTAGACCCCCTCAACCTACCCCCAAACCTAAACCTATCCATTTTATAGTGAATATAAAAATATATTAAACGTAATTGACAGAAATATGCAGGAAAATGACCATTTTAGTAACAATATAGCATGAAAATGTTTTATAGTCTCTAATCCTAATGCTACCTCTAAAACTAACCATAACTATCTCTGTACAGTATAAGAAAAACATGACAGACAGATAAGTGCAATTACAATCATTTATTTATTGCAAAAATGTCAAAAGCAGTACCAAAAATAATCCAAATGACGATGCGCTGCAGTCGCAGTCCTCTCTGGCAGAGTACAGTAGGTCTGTATGAGGTGAAGAGCAGAATTTTTGTTGCTAATCACTAAAAATATTATCCAAATTATTATCCCAAAGGTGCACCTGCATCATTCAAACACACCTCACCAGAAACACGGCATGTCGCAATCTGTGACGACGCAGGCGAGAGCCAATGAGCGATCGATTATCCTGACGTAAAACCTGTCGTTTCTTGAAGGGGCAATATTTGAATTTGGAGTGCATCAGTCAGCGCAAGCTAGTTTGCAGCTAGCGGTCGGTCGCTCTTTGCTCGGGATGGAGATGAAGATCGCCGAATAAAGGCTTGGATTTGAGGATTGGATTACAGCGCACGAACAAAATTGATTCCTTTTGTAATTATGTTGCGTTTTTGGTGTATTTTATGGTTCTATGTTCAGTCACAGCATGTCAGACAAAACACCTTTTGTGTCCCGTGGAAAACAAAGTAAATCTTACATGATAAGTAATGGTTTTTGATTGCAGTAATTTTATTCATTGTAAGGGTTCA